>JBBMKA010000022.1:11551720-11569082 GCA_037833695.1 Sechiopsis laciniata
CGCTTGAAATTGATAGAAAGCTATCACCTGAAACTGATATAAGGCTATCGCCTGAAACTAATAGAACACTATCGCCTAAAACTGATAGAAGACTGTCGCCTGAAACTGATAGAAACTTTCGCCTGAAACTGATAGAAGACTATCGCCTGAAACTGATAGAAGACTATCGCCTGAAACTGATAGAAGGCTATCGCCTGAAACTGATAAAAGGCTATCAACTGAAAATTGATAGAAGGGCTTTTTGGTCATTTTACAAGGGGCGCCCCATTTATCTGCTATATATGAAATATTTTCAAAAAAGTGCTATGGATGACATTTTTTTATTTTTTTTGTTATTCACGTAAAATCCCCAAGTTTTCCATCTAAAAATACTTCAAAAAAATATATATATATATATATATATATTTTTTTTTTTTTTTTTTTTTTTTTTTTTTTGAAGTATTTTTAGATGGAAAACTTAATTTTAGCTTCAATCCCATTGATGCATTAGATTGAAGTTGACAAGAGCCTATCTTTAGTATTATGAGGGGGAAAAAGGATGCAACTCACGAACTTGAAAAGGGTGTAGTTTTTATTTGGTTGACTTCAACTCATCAATTTTGGATGTCATGAAGTGATGATTATAATTTTAGAGAAATTTTGAAAGAAAAAAAGAAAATTAATGCACATTTTATCTTTTCATTTTAGATCTATAATCACAACAAGAAACAGTAAAGCAAAATAATAGATGTAGAGGACAACTACAGAACTCCAACTTTTCTGTCTTTAATGGAGCTTAAGTGTAGCGACGGATTTTTCTTTTTCTTTGTGTAGGTTTTGAAGTAGCAATGGATTATGTTTTCTTAGTATCAATAAAGCAAAGATGATGTTTTATTAATAAAAAAGAAAGAAAAAACTATATAACAAATCTACCCTCTAAACATAGGTGAGAATCCTTCCAATTTAACACAAAGAAGTTAATTGCAACACTTATCAAATATTAAGGAGGTGATTACTCCAATTAAGAGTTTAGAGGATTAATTGTTACAAATACCATACTTTAGATGTGGTTTGGGTTTTTTTGTTTTTAATGAAAATTATGCTATTGTTTTAGTAAATTCATTACTTGAAGCCTATGATGGATATTCTTGAAAATCTCATAAAGGATTCTTTTTTAGAAATGAACAAAGGTAGTGCATAACCTTATTATTATTCACTTGTCGGATTCCATAATATGTCAAATGAAAGGTGAAAATATCGTGGGCAAATTATGTGGCAAGTTGGGAGTAACTTATCAAAAGACATCAGTATCAAGTACAATTTTCTTAAAATTTAGATCCTTTAGCTTTAAGATAGATTCTACTAATAACATGAAGGATAACCTAGGTAAATTCATTAAGCTCAGGCCTAAAATGATGTTAGTCAGTTATGAAGTTTGGTACTTTAACTTGTAATATTAATCTATAATGGTGTAATTAAGTCTTTTCACAATTTTAGTTTTTTCCGAAGTGTGAGAGGATACATTAACCTATGTCCAATGTCATGGGATCTCAAGCAAGATATACTTTATGTATGTGTTAAACTGTTTTTTAATTAACAATTAAATTGATTAAAAGGAATTTGAGGCCTCTGATTTGAAATGTAAGAAAATAAATCCATGTAAACCTGGAATGCACATCAACAAAAGAGATATAATACTTAAAATTAGATGAAGATAAGAAAGATGAACCCCAAAGATCAGATTATATTATATGTAATGAACTAATGTAAACAGTAACCAAATATTTAAAGAGCAATTTGTGAATCTTGCCTTTTGAGTACAAGAATGAAATAGTTGATTTATATCATTCTTAGCTACAAGACTAGTTGGAGGATATCCTAAATGGGAATGCCATAGCTTATAACTATATCAACATGAGTATTAGAAAGTAGTCTAATGTTCTGTCACATATCATTCACTAGAAGAATTTGAAATAGAAGTAAGTTGAGGCAGTTAAGGTTGAACATTGCACATAGAAAATTGATATAGCCTGTTATGTAAGTGTCCCTAAAGAAGAAGATTGTCTTAGTCCTGATCCTTACATAACTATGATAAGGATGAAATTCAAAACAGAGACAAGATCCTTACAAATTTGTAGCACGTATAAAAGACTTCGAAGTAAAAAAGACCGATTAGTTTCGGAGGAAGAACAGACATTATTATCACCAATATGAAGGATATTTGTTGGCCACCATTGTATTGTGAATTATTTGGCAGCCCAGTTTGAGCATGCTTCCTTAGGCGTCTCAAGTTCGAGACTTTTGGGAAGCCCTTAAAATAAAATATCTTTAAAGTATCCTGCGTCCCAGTTAGGGGTGATTTCGGTTTGGTTTTTGACGGTTTTGTTCCATTTTGACAATCGAACCAATATTTTCTGTTTTAAAAAAATTGATCTGATCCAATGTCCAATAAAGTATAGAACTATTGGATCGGTTTTTAATTGGTTCGGTTTTCAATAGATCCGACCCAATGTCCAATCAAGTATGACCATCGAAAAACTAAAGAACAATGGAAAAGAAAAATGACATCTGTTGAAGTGGACTGTTACTTCTACTTTTGAGACATATAACTACAAAGGCTGAGTCAAAGACGATTTTTAAAGAGATAATTCTAATTCTAATGCCAACTATGAATTTTATAGATCCAAAAAATACCTCTAATCTAATTCTAATTCTCAGCAAGGAGGAAGCTTAGTTCTACAAGCTATTCAGTATGAACTATTCAAATATTTATCATTAAAATACCTCTAATCTCACCATTAAATTAAAAGTTAAATGGCATATAAACAAAATAAAAATCCTATAAAAAGTTCAAGTAAATAATAAAGGGCTCAGTGAAAATGAGTACACTAGCCATCTACAGATAACCATCAAACTAACTCCATCATAATCAAAATGGATGCAAATGGATGTCAAATTGAAGAGATTAATCAAATGGGGTTTCATTAGTTTGACTATTAAAAACCAAATACAGGTGAGAAAAAAAAAAACCCAACAATCAAATTTGATGACCTCTAACAAAACAAGAAATCCATATCCCAAAATCAAATAAGCCAATAGAGTAGGGTTTATTTGACTCGAAACATTACTATTGATTGAAAAGAAAATGACACCAAACGAGCTTATCCCGCCATTAATGGAGGAATTTAAGACAATAAAGAGAAATAGAGAAGAGTACTGGCGATTCCAACTGCATCTCTGCAGATATTAGAGCCGTACTTAAATATTACCTAATCGAATCGATTGATTGAAGGGAAACGGCATTAGAGAAGGGAAATGACGCTCACAAATTTGGAAGGATCGAGAAAAGGGAAACAGCAGAAAGTTGAGAAGGGAAACGACGCTGGAGAGTGGAGAGAAAAAAGACGCATGAAAAGAAGGAGATTATGAGTTAGGGTTTTATTTTTAAATTATTTATAATATTGGTTCAGTTCGGTTTTTATCAGTTTTTTCAAAAGAAACCGAACCGAACCGAAAAAGTTCGATTTACTGCCATTTGAAACCGATGGGTCCACTCCTCTTTTAAAAAACCGAAATGATCCATTGGATCGGTTCGGTTCAGTCGATTTTCGATTTTTTTTTCACCCCTAATCTCAGCTTTGAGATGTGGTATGAGACCCTCAGATGAAGTGGAGCTCATTAAAGTCAAATGGCACCGTAGTGGGGTAGTACCTTTGCTTAGGCCGGGGGACTCCGATTGGCCAGTTTTCAAAAAACTCATATTGTATACACTATGATGGTAGCAATGACTTGAAAGATGACCAAATTTTCAACGTATCTTAAATAATTTCGAGCGACCATTGTTATTGTTTCAAGAGCCACGTTCCTGAAATCCACGACAACCCCTTTTCCTTTGTTGTACCTTTGTCAAGAATCCACATTTTTGTTGGACGAAGAACCTTGCTGAGAATCTGATTAAATAGTTGTAAGATTTAATATTGTCAATGTTGAGTTAGAGAAAGAAGAAACAAAGATGTTGCTTCCAATAATGTCTATGTTGCTAGAAGAAGTGAATAAATCTCTTGAATTAGTTTTGTATTGCCTTTTGAAGCTATCAACAATACTATTTATTTATTTTAGTACAAATTCAGAGAAAGAAAACAATAAATCCTACATAGAAAACATGAGTTTTTAGGATCAAATTCGTGATTGTGAAATTGAAATGAATTACCACTCATCAAGATAACCAACGCGTCACCAACCCATTAGATATCACTCATACTATTGACTAATCATTTAAACCTCAAACCTGAAAGAATATACATAACGCGGTCTTGATTACTAACCTTATGCCCAATTGAAGAAAGAAAATTGACAAAACCTTTAACCTTTGCCAATAACTCTTTCATTGTTATTTCAAATACTCTGGATTGAGAGTCTTCTCGGCTACTTTCTTCAGTGATTTCTTGTTTTGTAGAAATTCTAAGGAACTACTAGATCACCTTTTATATGACCTTCTAATCCATGCTCACTTGATTGATAATAAAACTTAGAAAATTCCATGAGAGGTAATTTCCATCTATGAATTTGATAAGAGCAAAATTTCCATCTTCAATTTGATAAGGGTAGGCACCATTTTAGACTACAAAATTCTACACTTTAACATTTCTCTCTCCATCAATCAAAATCAATTTTTAAAAAAAAAATAAAACGATGTAGTCCAAAATGATGATGAGTATTTTCAATATACTTATCTATCCTTAAATAAATTTTGCTAATTTAATAATTGGTGCTCTAATTTTGTTGTAATAGAGAAGGAAAGACGGAAAATAAGTAAGTAGAAATAAGACTTTTATTATTCAGAAAAGTACATTCAACATTGCAAAAAAGATGGGAAAGTTGCCTCTATATTAATGTTGGTAGGCCAAATATACACCCGTTATTAAGTTGATTAGACTTACCAAGAGACTAACCATGATGTAATTAACTATAGTAAAGACTAACTAAAACAAATAGGAACGGAATAATATTGATAAAACTATTTACATTAAACTTTTTTTTAAGTACAAATTAGGTGATAGTGACCAACAAACCCTATAAAACCAAATATCGATTTATAGAATCAAACTTATGACCGTGATATTGAACTGAATTACTAGCAAACAATGAAACAATTAGACTACTATTGATAATATGAACAATATATTGCATCAATCTAAATAAATTTACGAAGAGAATATATGTGATATATAAGTAAACACGTCTCAAGCAGTATGAAATCTTCTGTGTCAAATTATTAGAAGTTAGAGAGGAGACATTGAACTAAAAAAATTATTTTTTAAATAATATTTATTGACAAGTGTAGGTTGTCATTTTGAATACGTTTTGGTGGATGGTACATGAGAAGAAAGAACAACCTCAAATGTAAGATTATTTTAGGATCCTCAAATATTATAAAGAAATTAGCATATAATATTAAGAACCATATGAAATGAAATTGGTTTGGGCCTACAGTAATCTTAAGGGCACCATTCTCTACCGCAATCTCCGAATCCTTATCCAAAACCCATTCTCAAATACTTTGTCATCTTGCTTATCTCTTCTTTCATACTCTCACGAACTATATCTCATTCTAATCCTTCTTCTTATTCTTTGCACATTCATCTGATTATTGGAATTGATTTCGAGTAAAACTCACCTTGTTTTTCCTGTTTTTCTCTTCTTTTCTTGAAACCCTCGATTTATCTATGTGTTTTGACGCCTGTTTGTTTGACTGAATTTGAGGGTTTTTCTTTTTCTTTTTTTCTTTTTAACCGATTTGTATGGCTTTGGTTTCGATTTTTTTGGAGATTTTGGGGCGACCCAGAATCGTTGATGTTCTTGGTGAGCTTATGATCTTCATTGCGCCTCTTTGGATTGCGGTTATTGTTGGAGTTTTGGTGGGGTGGACTTGGAAGCCGAAATGGGCTAATTTGGGAAGAGAAATGATAGATTCTTCGGTTTCGGATGAGTCTAAGTCGACTTCGGAGACTTCCTTTTCGTTGTTGCAGTCATTTCCGAGCTTCAATTCTTTGAATTTTCAGATGCCTGGCTGCTTACTTAGCTCATTTGATGGTAGAGATGAGAAGGAAACTTCCTCTTCGGTGTCGAGCTCTGATTCGGAATCGAGGTTGTTTACTTGTTCTTTCAAGCATTCATACAGTTGGTTCAATTTTTGTTTTGAATTGTAGCTGGTGAAGTGTAGTTATTATTGATAATTGGTGGGTTGGGGTTGAAAATTGGTTTATTGTTTGTTAATCAATTCTAACATTTGATTCTGTTGTTGTACCAGTTCGTTAGAACTTGATGGAGAAAATTCGAAAGTTGTGAATGAGGATGATTTGGAGTACATATGTAAGCTTGTTGAAGAGAAAGATGGAGGGCCTGCGTGGATTCAAATGATGGATCGCTCCACTTCGAATATGAGTTATCAAGCATGGAGAAGAGATCCTGAGGTAGCCCCTTTACAACACAATGATTTCAATGGGATTTTTATGATAGTAGTCAAGAGATATATAAGTTATATATAAAAATGTTGCTTAGAATTCATATGCTGCTCTTTGCTTACCAATTGAATTAAAGTAAATATACTTGACTCATACAATTATCATTTATTTAGGAACGATCAAGGTACACTGTGTTCATTTTGTTCCAAATGATCACTGCAGTCTTAATTAACTTAGTAACTTACTGTACTATTTTTTGCTGTTGTGTGGACTTACCAGACTGGACCCCCACAATATAGAAGTAGAACCGTGTATGAAAATGCAACTCCAGAGATGGTGAGAGAGTTTTTTTGGGATGACGAATTTCGGGCAAAATGGGATGACATGCTTGTATCTTCTACAACTTTGGCAGAATGCCCCGCAACAGGAACAATGGTAGTCCATTGGGTGCGCAAGGTGAGGCAGCTGTTTTCTTGACAAATTGTGTTATGAATTTTTTTTTTTTTTCATTTTTGTTTTGTTGATGACACTGTTTTCTTGGGGTTTTCTTGGGTGGTTCAGTTTCCTTTCTTCTGTAGTGACAGAGAATATATAATTGGGCGACGAATTTGGGAAGCAGGACGAACATATTACTGTGTCACCAAGGTACAACTAGCAAATTAGTAACCATCCCTGGCATGATATCTTGTGCTTGTTCCCCTGGTTGTGCTTCCTCTTCTATTCCTTTCCTCTTTGAATTTTATTATCTTTCTGATTAACCTCGTGTCTTCTTTATTGTGTTATGTTCGGTTTTTTACATTAGCCCTCATGTTCTGCCCACCCCCCTAGCATTATAATTTTTTTGATGTCATGAAATTTTTTAGAACAAAATCATTATCTTTGTGATGAATGGAATTGCAATTTGTGTGGTGATCCAAAAAGGGTATGTTTGTATGGTTATAAATAATCATGTTTTACTCACTTCATGTTCGTTAGTAAATGGGTAAATGTAGTAGGGTCAGACAGTTGTCTCATGAGAATAGTTGAGATGTGTGTAAGTTGATTTGGACAGTCACTTATATTAAAACAAAAAGTAAATGGGTAAATGCCATGTATAAAACATTTTAGTTAGTCATCGCTCCTTTCAATGTCGGTAGACTTCTCTTATATCTGTAATTCTGCCAGATCTTTTCCTAATTACTCATTGGTATTTTGTAAGGATACCAAATTAGTAAGGTTAGGGGTGTTCATCGATCGGTCGGTGTCGGTTTTCGGTGAAAATTGACACCAAACCGACCTATCGGTTTCCCAAAAAATGAAACCGTGGTCGGTTCAGTCATTAAAATCGGTTAATTAATATTAATTTTTTTCTTATTTTTTTATTAAAAAAATATATTAATCATACAATTTTATAATGAAAATTTGAGAATTAATTTTAAAAAATGAGGATATAGAATAATTTTTTGGAAACACATTTGAATTTAAGATAATTTTGCAATAATTTAATAAGGAATATATTTAATTATATGAAAATATCAAAATTTATAAAGAAAATTTTCGGTTAACTGACCAACCGAACCGACTGATTAAACCGACCGACTTAACCGAAATTTTTTTGGTTAACCACTTTTGTAACCGACACCGACCGACACAAGCTTGAAAACCGACCTACCCTAATTTGGTCGGTCGGATCGGTTTTTGAGAAATGTATGAACACCCCTATGTAAGGTGATGGGTGTAAGCATGGGGGGTTAAGCCTGCGAGGGAAACAATCGACTTAGGGCCTTTTGGGTATTTTTGGGGAAAACTTCTGTATGATAAATAGGCCGGTCATGGTTTTCATTTGGGAAGTTAAAATTAGAGGACATTGAGGAGATGTACCAGAGCTCTCGAAAGTTCGGATAATGTGATGTTCCGAATACTATTTCATGCTGTAATTCCTTTCTAGTTCTTGTTAATGAAGGATTATCAGTCTGGTTATTGATTATCTGCTATTACTGAGAGTTATTGTATCTGTTTGAGTCAATAATCTTTGTTTATTCGATATGCTATCCTATGAAATCTGTGCTGGAATCGGAAGCCTTACCCTTACATATTTCTATCTTTGTTTAGAGTGTTCCATGTTCATCTGTACCCAGACGCAACAAACCAAGGCGTGTTGATTTGTACTATTCGAGCTGGTGCATTCGTGCAGGTAACCACATTCTCATCTGCATTATTTCACTTTTAGTGTTTAGTGTTTTTGTAAAGTAGTCAGTCCCCAGACAGAAGAAAATGTGATGGGCCCGAAAATGTTTCAGAATGCCTTTCTCATTTCTTATTCCATTTTTCTTTTATACTTGGAAGTTAGTTCCTCATCACTTTTCCTTCATAGTAGCAGCCCTTTTAAGATGTGACTTTTTTTTAATAACAATTAAGATGTGACGTAAAGCGATTTCCTTTTTACTCTGGTTGCATATCTGAGCGAGCAGTTGAATCGAAAAATGGGGAAGGACAACCAACCGCATGCGAGGTTATACTGTTTCACTATGAAGACATGGGCATTCCTTGGGAAATCGCTAAGCTCGGAGTTCGTCAGGGAATGTGGGGAGCTGTTAAAAAAATCGATCCCGGGCTTCGAGCATACCAAAAAGAGAGAGCATTGACATCCACTGTACCACACGGCGCATTCATGGCTCAGATCAACACTAAAGTTAATGTAGACTACTTGAGATATCTGGAAAATAGCTCTCACAATGATATATTGGAGAATCAAAGTTCAAAATCATCTGAAAAACCAGCTGGGAAGAACATTCCCAAACTGCTTGTGGTTGGTGGAGCCATTGCTCTAGCCTGCACTATTGACCGTGGACTATTAACAAAGGCAGTCATATTTGGAATTGGCAGAAGATTCGCCAAGATTGGAAGGAGATTATGAACTAATGCTAGCAACATGAACGAAATTGTTTCCTGATCACATTGCCTACATATAACAACCTGCTTATTTGCACTAGTCTTTTGTTTATATCTTTCTTTCGTGTTTCGTCTCGGATAGGAAGAGAATAGAATGTCAATACCACCTAGGTGGACGGAAAAAATAATCGACTTGATCGGGGCTTTTACGCGTAGAAATGAAACCAGAATGTGTAGGATCTGAACTTTGTGTCTCACAGTTCTTCCCTTCATTCTTCATTGAAGATGATAATGGCAGATGTGGATATAAGTTGGTTGTTTCATATATGAGTTGGTTTGTCGATATGGCAACAATTTTCTATGGACTCAAAAGCACTTCCCGCCAATCATGGAGTGGTTGAAAAATACTTTTTAAAAATATTAAAAAAACACTTAAAAAGTAGTATGTGAGAAAGTGTTTGTAGAAATTTGACGTTTTATCAGAAAACGCTTGAAAGAGTTTAAGGCCGTTTTAACAAGTCATACAAAACTCAGGTTTGTTTCATTTCACGTTTTAAAGTTGAAATTTTTATGAATAAAAATATTTTTTGAATTGTTGGAGTTTGTTATACTACTTGGAGATGAGATTTATTATTATTTTTATTAATTTTTTTAGATTACATGGGGATTCGAACCTAAAACTTAATTTCACGTTTTTTTTCAAGATTTATTATTCTTAAGAACTAGTAAAAGAGAGTGAGAGCTGCATATTATTTAAGTTTCTACTAATTAATTATCTATATAAATGTTATAATTAAATTTATTAATTTAAATTATTGTTTCTATCATGAAAGTTTATCAACTAGTATAAAATTAGGTTAAAATATCATTTTGATCATTAGATTTTTTAATTTTGTTCCACTTTGATCGCTAGACTTTTAAGACTAATTTTAATACCTAGACTTTTAGGCCTTGTTTGATTTACAGGTTGGAATCCAGATTCCCCAGAATCTAGTACCGTAATTGAATTTTTCGGAATTTGATTACTGTATTTGGTTTGCTGAATTGATATTCCAAAATGAAATGCTAATAAAATATTTTAAATAGTGTTATATTTTGATTATAGTCTATTTTGATTTTGAATTAGCAATTTTATAACATTTTTTATATTAATATTGGATTATATAAGGGAAAAAACATTAAAAAAAAAAATTGAGATAGCTCAATTATTTATTTTATAACAAGTTAGTTTTTTCAAACGGTATAAAAAAAAGGTGTGTTTAAAAAAAAAATATTTTCACCTTTTAAAACCACTTTCATATTTTTATTTAAATTATAAATAAAAATAAAATATATACCTAAGAAGGAAAAATCAATTAATTTTAAATATATTTTTTAAAAAAATAAATAGATAAACATAATATATATATATATATATATATATAAATATATTTTAACTAGGTTTATTTGATTGGTTCCATTTAGAAAAGCTTTTTGGAATTTCAACAAAATATGCAGTCTATTTTTATTTTATACAAGAGAGGAAGAAATACGAGAAGGAGAGTTTTCAAATCCCTGGATTCCAATCTTCAAATTTGCATTGTTCAAAACCTCCCATAATCAAATCTTACACTTTTTACATTTACCAAACAACAGTTTTCAAACTCCCAAATTCCAAACGGAAAACCAGCCTATATGGTGATTGAGGAGGATTTTTGCTCTAGAGTGGTTCCTTGATTTGGTGAAGATATTCGATACTTTAAAAAAAATGGTACTTTAAGCTACAAATTATTGTTCTTCATATATTATCGAACCCAACTGCAAAAATTGTTAGAATAAAAAGAAAAATTGACCATAAAGTCATTTATAGTTGGATTTTCCGAATAAATACTTGGAGAACTCTCTTCAATATAGGATAATAGTGGGATTCTTAACACACATACCAACACAAGTCTTTTCTTTATATTTTGTCCTTATTCACATTTTTTTTCTATAGAAATTTATAGAATATCATTCAATCTATTTTTACTCCAAGTTTAACATCATTAATTTAGTTTTTTTTTTTAAATCATATTTAATTTTGGAATTCGTGCAATCCAGCTACCAAGAAGAATTGCACACTTAATTGTATATATATAGGAACTATCAATTCTTTTAAGCATTTTTATCCATTATTCATACGTCACCATTTATGTAGTCTTCCTAATTTCAAGCGTTATATAAAGATGAGTTATATTTTTACAAAAATAAAAAAAGAAAAAAGAAGGTTACATAACCCAAAATTCATCATGGCTTATTTAGTTTGAAAACTTAATCATTTGGTGTATTGACCAATTGAGTGAGTTATATTAAGATTGGTAGAGCATCATATGAAGTTTGGAATAAGCTAAATTTACTAAGAGTAATACTTATTCAAGGGTAAATAAATATTTTGAAAATACTTATGCACCTTAAAATCATATGTTTTTACTTTTAAAAAAAATGGTTTTGATTGATGGAGAAAAAAATGTTAATCTAAAAGAAAAATACAAAAAAGTAAAAACATGTGATTTTAAGGGAAGGTAAGTATATAAAAAATACTTCTTTTAGATAAGTATTGCTCATTTATTAATATACAACTTGACATAAAGTAGGATAGTTGAATAAAATAAATGTAATTGGGTGGGTAGAAAAATTCTTTTCATATCAAAGCCGTTTTTTTTTTCAAAAAATGACTACGTTTATTTTTTTTTTTTTTTTTAAGGATTTGAAGCATAGGGCAAATGAGTAAAGTTGGTCAATTTGCTTTAATTAAAACAAGGATTGAACATGCGGGTCCATTGGGTTAGGATTTTGAGGGGAGACAAAGTTGCACTAAAGACATCCAAAATCATCACTCATTCATTTCAAAAAAATAATAATAATACTTAAATAAAATAATTTTAAAAAAATTACTCATTCTTACGCTTCATTATTTATTTTTTCTTTTCAATCCGAATATAACTAACCTACCAATTAAATGGTTGAGTTCTTTTTTAAAAGAAAATGGTTGAGTTCTAGCAGTAATTGTTCAACTAAAGAAGAAACTTAATTAATTTTATTAACAAGGTTTAAAAAGCCCAACAAAATAAATTAGCTCAAACAAATTCATTACTCTTACAATCTCAGACCATATCCAAGTAAATCATGACAAAAAATTACAAAAGTTGTAATAGGTTCCTAGACATTTTAGAAATATTTCTAAACTATCATAATGAAAAACAATCAAGAATGTTAAATGGAAAATCAGCATGTTGGTGACGTGAAAACAATGCAACAGTGATGGAAAATATTTGTTAGATTAAAATTGGAAGTAACATTGTGTTGGGAATTTGCGGAATATGAGGAAGTCCAAGACTTACATAAATGATAAGGTGTTTGTCTTGACTTCTCTCGTGCGGAAATGCGAGATTGAAACGAACTAATATTGAGTACCAGTGCGAGTACAACAATATGGATTGAAACCTCTTGTTCTTGTTCTTCTTCTTCTTTCTTTCTCTCTTTTATCTTTTCGATAGTGAAGAAGGAAAGATACACTCAAGAATGTGTTGGGAAGTAAGAGATAGAGAAGGGATAGAGAGTTGACACAAGATGTTTAAGTGGTTCAGCCTAATTCACTGCGAAGAGAAAGATTCATCTAGTATTTACTATATGGAGTTTCAAGAGTACAAGTGAAAGCTTCTTGGAGCTTTACTCAACAATCTTAATTTTGAAAAACTGCTAATTTAGACACCTGTAAACTGCATAATTCTATTGTTAATAATTTATCCTTATATAAAGTTGTTACAACAAACCTACTTTCTCTTACGAATCCTAATACAATATAACTAGGGTATTATTAAAACTGTTTTGCTTGATTCAACTCCCTAAACTAAATAAAGACAGTATGTATGGAACATCCTATTACAACTGATTTTGATTTACCCACTGCGTATTGACTTTGTAAAAAAAAAATGTATATTGACTTTTCATCTAATATTTTACCAATTGTTGGAAAAATCTTCTTTAATTACTGTATGAATAAGTAAAAAATATCACTAAGAAATTAAAAAGAAAAATAACAAAAGTAATAGCCAAAAATTCAATATACTTTAATTGGTATATTGATTGAAATCTATTGATTGAATTTAATTAGTGACACTTATTGAATTTATTAATTGATTTTAATAAATAGACACTAATTGAAATAATTCATTGAATTTCATTCAAAACAAAAGTTTGATTTCTTGCCAAGTACATTATAAATAAATTTTTTTAATTGAATAATATTTAGGAGTGAAAGTTTTAAACTTCTAATCTTTTAATAGGTTATATAAAATGTTGAAATGTTGTTTCATTTGATCTATCATAGGGAAATTGTAATGAATTGACTAAAAAATACTTGCATCCATAATCATAAATACAATTTAATTTAATACTCATTTATACAATATTATTTATTATTAATAGAATATTCTGTATTATTAATAATGTATTGTGTATTATTACAATACTATAATATTATTAATACCTGCTAATTTTTTTTTAAAAGTAACCATTATTATAATTATTTTATGACTAATATTATACTCTAAACTTTAATTAGTATCAAGATGTCTTCCATCAATATTTTTCAATTAATGAGACAATATAAAAATCTGTCAACCATTGATTGAAGGGTATAACTGTAATAAAAATACAGTTTTTAAAAATAAGTAATACTTAATTAAGAGTATGTAAGTATTTATCCATTTTAAAATCACATATTTTTAATTTTAAAAAAAAATGACTTTAATTGAAGAAGAGAAAAATATTAAAGTGGAGAGAAGAATCCAAAAAAGTAATTTTGTTATATTTACAATAGAGTTGGCTAAGGTAATAGAGATCAATTTAACACCTAGAAAAAATCCCCAAATAGAAATTTTTTACCATGGAACTTCGCCTCTATCTAACCCTACCGCGTTAAACATTAAATAAGCTAAGGAACACTCGAATAGAAATACAAATAATTGATTAAAAAAAACAGTTGGACCAGATAATTAAATCAGTGGGGAGTTTGCGCGTATGAACGACGAACAAGAAGAAGAAGCAAATCCAGCCATACTCAATACTTCTCTTCTTCCTTCCTTTTTTCTTTTCACCGACAACCCTTTTCCCAAATCTTCTCGAATTTATAACCCATAAAACAAAAATTAAAAAAAATTAAAAAAAAACCCCTTCATTCAATCCAAACACAACAGAGCAAAACAGAGCTCCTCTGTTTTTTCTTTTTTTTTTTTTAATGGGAAACTGCTTGTTCGCCGGAGAGATTGACGGCAAGATCAAAGTAATCACGTCCAACGGCGGGATTATGGAGCTGGAATCTCCGATCACCGCCGGATGCATTGCCGGCGAGTTTCCCGGCTACGGAATATTCAAAACCCACGATCTGTTCTGGAACCCACTGCCGGACAACCACGAGCTTCAGCCGGGGAAATCCTATTACCTGCTTCCGACAAAAGGGGAGATGGGGATCATAAGGCCGCGTGAGGGGCACGTGCGCTCCAACAGCGTGCCGGCGGCGGCGGCGCCCTACAGGATGTCGTTCGATTACCAGGGGGGCGGAGTTTTGAGAAGGTCGCAAACGGAGATTTGGAAGGTGAAATTGGTGATTAGTCCGAAGCGGTTGGTGGAGATTTTGGAGGAGGAAGCTCGGACCAAGGAGTTGATTGAGAGTGTTAGGACGGTGGCCAAATGTGGAAGCGCCGGTACAAGCAGCAGCTTCTTGTCGGCGATGGCGTTTTCCGATCAGTGGAGTTTGTCGGCCACCACTGCCGTTTCTACTCCTTCCGTTTCTTCTAAAAGTGGTGCCTTTCTCGAGATTTAACTGTACAATTGTTTTTTTTTTATTTATAAATTATTTGGTTTTTGGTTTCTGTTTTATTTAGTTTTTTATTTTGTTATTGATTTCCTTTTACTTTTGTTCTTAGCTTTCAAGATCCTTTGTTTGAATAAAGGATAGAAAATTAGAGATGCTGACTTTAAATGAGTGTATTCATTTTTTGCTTGTTTGCAATCAATTATTTAATAGAGTATACATATTTATATATAAAAGGGAGTTCTCAAATGTGTATTAATATGTGAACTTGATGTTTATTAAAGTTTTAAATAAACACCGAATAAGTCAGCAGCGCAGTTAATTTTTCTTGTTCGATATTTGGATCTTTATAAGTTATGTTAGTTCTCTTACTTAAAAAATAATAATAATAAATAAAATTTTAAATAAAAATGTTCATAGTATATATCATGTCATTAATGAAAATGTGCATAAACTAATTTAAACAATGACAGATTAAATAAAAAGTTGTATTCAATATCAAATGTAGTTCAACCTGTTTGTGTTTGTAAAATTTAGTTTTTGAACTTTTGTTTAAAACGATCTATTATTTTTACTTTCAATTCGCAACAATTTAGACTTTTTCACGTATTTAGACTACTCGCAATATAAAAATTCACATACACGTCAATACATAACAATTTGATTCAATCACATCAACTTTAAGATTCTTAACAATTTAGATTTTTTTTTTTTTTTTCTTAACATGTTTAGATAATTAGACGACGTGCAGAAAAGATACTTACGTCTAGCTCGCACTCTGAAATGACAATATGGCCACTTTTAATTGCCTTCTCTTTCCAAATCGAATTCATGAAATTGCTGAAAGATTATTCATGATGCCAGGAATTCAATAATTATCTATTACTTTAATGTTTGCCAAATTATTGCATATTCTCAGCAAGAATAACAGCTGAATTACAGGTTGTGGTAAAGTTAGTGGCATTGAAGTTATAAAAAATAAATGCTGGCACAATTTCATGAGAAAGAAAATGATGAGTAGGATTGTAAAATAGAGCCAATCAGAAGTTATGGGTAAAAATAATAGAAGCTAAGATTCGAATTCTGACAAAATTATTTTGAAGCATGTGTCTGTATCTATCAACCAACCAAGAAAACAAAGAACAAATGAGAAATACTTACCAATTTTGCCAACATCTGAGTATTCAATTTAACCCTCCAAAAGAAGTTCCAAATTAAAGAAATTCAATACATCTAAATCATTCTCTTCAACCAACTTCACAAAATATACCCTGAATTGATAATTATACAAATCGACACATCGAATGAAAGCAAAAAAACTCGGATGAAAATCACTAAAAGATGAACATGGCATGGATAAATCACATTGAAGGATTAGGGTACCTAAATAAGAGTCCAGGGATTACTTGTAGTTATATCCAGAAGGGGGAGGATAAGATGATTGTGGATAGCCTGAAGGTGGATAGCCCGAAGCAGGATAGCCTGGAGCTGGATAGGGTTGTCCATATGCAGGTTGTGGTGCATATCCGACCGAGGGAGGAATTTGTTGATCGATTCGAGACATTTGTTGAACAGGAGGCACTCCCATTACCTGCGGTCCAAACATGCCATCTCTCTTGTCCATCTCAATCTTGTGTTGAGTCTGCAAATCACCCCCAATTGGTTAATGATTATATTCACTTAAATTTTGATACCTGAAGCATCCTTTCACTCCGTACCTGCATACATGCGCAAACCTTGTTGAAAGAAGAGTTATTATTAGTATTAGTATCTTAAGCATGGCCGCAAAGAATAAATAATAAGCGAGATATCGAAAGGCGATCTTACGAGCAATAAACCATATCGGATAAGCAAGAGAGCAGCTGTGAAGCCTCTTGAATCTCTTCACTTCCTACTATCATTGCAACGATTGAAAATATACATGCTATTTGTTGTAAACAAAACATAAATCCCTGAATAATTTGAGAACACATAAATAAGGGGCACTGAGAACTATAGAGAGAACTTGAGAGACGGAGCTGGTGGTGGAATAACATACGATAATGCAATTGTCACATTGTGTTGTCTGTATGTTGAATTCATCTTGCAATAAAAATCGAGTTGAGGCCACTGAATTTCCAAAGCAGAGAAAAACCTTAAGGGCGTGTTTGGTGCAGGGATTAGGATTAAGTTAGTCGGTATTAAGTTAAGCTGAGTATTAAGTTAAGCTGGGGAT
>JBBMKA010000022.1:11603857-11631499 GCA_037833695.1 Sechiopsis laciniata
CTATACCAAAACAAAGTGCAAATTCTAGATCTACTCTAAATCAAACCAAATAAAGAAGGATGGAGAAGAGAGACAAAGCACACCAGATTTATAGTGGTTCGGGAACGTCCATACTCCACTGTTATGGATCGATTGAGTTTATTCGATCCACCATCATAATGTCATTGATAGAATGCACAAGGGCTCTCAAAGGTGGCTAGAGTTTCTACTCTCACTCTCCAATTGCAAGAAACTCCAAAATGAAGCTTATGTACTAGCTTCCACACATCTCTCATGATTAGTTAAAACTAATCCTTAATTAACTCAAGTTAAACATTAACTTATCTAGCACTAATACATGATGTGTAATTCACCTATTACGGTGTAGGATTGAAGCCAATGGCCCAATAGAAGTGCGATCTGAACCACAAACAACGATTGTTGAAGATGAAGCGGCGGCTAATGAATCCTCAAACCCCATCTCCACCATCCATTTGCAACCAGGTCCAAACACACACAAACTTGCTATGATAAACAAACAAAAAGTTTGGGGGCTGCGTCAGATTCGTAACTGGTGGGTGACAATAATCCCAAACGCCCATTCATTTCTCCACTTCTCTTCCCATTTATTATTGTTCCTCTTAACCCACTTCTCCGTTTCAATTCCCATCATCGTTTTCGTTGTCAAACGTCAAAACCCATCTGTAATGGACCTATAAATTTGAACTTGTCGCTGTTGGTGTTATGGGTTTATGACGTTTGGGTTTAATTTTATTGGGTTTGTTTTCTTTTTCTTCTTTTGGGAATTATGAAGTTGTTTTTGTTGTTGGTTTTGTGCGGTTGGTTTTGGAAATGAGAGTGGGGAGCTTCAATTATGAGAACACTTTGTGACGCTTGTGAAAGCGCTGCCGCTATTGTCTTTTGTGCTGCTGACGAAGCCGCCCTTTGCCGTTCTTGTGACGAGAAGGTATTTCTCTTTGTTCCCTATTTGATTTTTGCCCATCCTACTTATATGGGTTATCTTTGATTGTTGCCACTTCACTTCTGAGATGAGAATCTGGTGGATGGTAATTGAATCATGGAGTATTTGCTTGTTAGAATTCTGGGTTGTTCTTAGAAATATGCCTGTATTTGATAAGTTGTAATGCTGGTGGATCTTGCACTTGAGATTGAGATGAGTCTTTTCCTTGAAATTTTCTGCAATTTTCCCTACATTTGGATGTTAGATGACTTTAGGGTTGATTTAGGGGTGAAGAGAACTTTAGAAAACTAAAAAGTTTATGAGTTCAATCCATCGTGATCACCTGCTACAAACCAAATGTTCTAACCGTAAGAATAGTGGAGTTGAACGTAAGTTGGCCTAGACACTACACTCATGCATATAAGAAAAACTAGATGACTTTGGAAGGTCTTCGTTGCTTATGCTTCATATCTGCATTGCCTTGGATCTCTCTCAAGAATCTTACGTTTTAAGGACAAAATTGGTGATGTTGACTGTAACACCAAGTGGCTTTGCTTAGCAGAAACATTATCAATAGGAAGTATAACTTGAGCACTCATTGAGTTTATTTAAAACATGTGCCTTATGGTAGTAGTTCTGTTGGATATTGAATATGAGGATTGTCAGCTTGGATGATAATTTGATTGATCTTTGACCACTTGGTTTTGATGCCAGGATCTCTTATCACGTGGCAGATATTCAAGCCTAGTCCAAGAGTTTTCTGAATATCTTCTAAAGAATAGTAGATTGATTTTTGATGTGGTTGTATTACTATTCTCACCCTAAACCTTGTGTGTTAGGAAAACTTACCTGCTGCATTTTAAGTTTTCGTGTTTGTTTGAAATCGAAAAACTGAACTTGAAGCTGCAATCTTAATAAAAATATGTTGAAAACTTGTATGATAGGTCCATATGTGCAATAAACTCGCAAGTCGACACGTAAGAGTTGGCCTTGCAAATCCCAGCGATGTTCCTCGTTGTGATATATGTGAGAATGCGCCTGGTATGGAGGTCTTTCCTTTTTTGTTTTTTGGTACTTGTTAGTTCTCATTATATATTGCGATTTGGGATGGTATGGTTAACTTAGATAAATTTATTTTTTGCCTTGGAAATTGCATGTAGCTTTCTTTTACTGTGAGATAGATGGAAGTTCCCTTTGTTTGCAATGTGACATGATCGTTCATGTTGGAGGGAAAAGGACACATAAGAGATACCTTTTGCTAAGGCAGAGGGTCGAGGTTGGTTGATAGATTGCGATATGACGTCGTGTATTTTCCCGCTACATAAGAATTGGAATTCTGAACTTCTTGTTCTTTTCCAGTTTCCAGGTAACAAACCTATAAATCTTGATGAGCCGTCTCCAAATTCCAAGGTTCCCAATGAAAGTGACAAAGGAAATAACCAGCCACTGCCCCATAAAGTGACTGTGGAAAACAACCAGCAAAATTATCATCAATTATCACCTGTTCGGGAGGTTAACGATGATGGTCATGCCGAGCCTGATACAAAAATGATCGATTTGAATATGAAGCCTCAAAGGGTCCATGGGCAGGCTGCTAATAATCAGGTTCAAATGTTTTTCCTTTTCTTTTCCTCGATAGTATCACAAGGTTCTCTCTTCATTCAATTGAGTCACTTCAATATTAAAATGTAAGTTTTATTTGGTAATGGGTAGCTTACACTTGTATAGTCTTCAAAGAGAACTAACCAACTAGCTACCCAAACCAACCTATTAACTAATTGCTAACTATTAACTAATGACTAAGGATCATATCATAGTGCTTAACTAGATGTTATGAAATCGTTCATTCGTTTGAAGATTCCAAAACATGAACTGGTTCTAATTCTCAATTTGAATCATCATTAATCTTGAGTGAAAACTAAGCACCATGAGCTGGCTAAGTAGTCAATAAGAACTATGTTTTTTTTTTTTTTTTTTTTATATCTTTGAGCATCTCGGTTATGGGACATATCACCTGACTCTACGACATTTGGATGCTAAGGAAACCTTTAAGAAATTATTTTTTAGGTAGGTGGCTTCCCTGAATTGCACCCATCATCTTTTAGTTACTTATGACACTTTTAACCATTAGGCTAGTTCATGATGATTCAAAGAAGAACTCGAGGAAGTCTCGTTGACTTAACTTTAACGAGTTACTTTAGCAGCCAAATGAAGTAGGGTCAGATGGCTATTTCGTGAAAATAGTTGAAGTATGCACAAACTTATCTCTATGTATAAAAATATATATATACTGAGTGACAACTCGCACACTGGTTGAAGCCAACAGATGGATTAATTTACATTGACAACTAATGTCAAATAAATTGATATCATTTTCTTATCCTTGTCCTGCTATAAAGCACCACATGATCAATTGCTTTTTTTTTATTTTTTTTTTATTGATGTTGCAAATATAGTTGCACTTGAAAAATGAAAACTTATCATGCGTGTTGGTATCCATATTTGTACTACTATCTTAGCAGAAATGTTTAATCCAAATATATTACATTATAAGGAAAAGTCGTTAGGTTTTGGGTGAAATATCTGTTTGGTTTCTTTATTTCAAAATTAAACATATTACCCTAACATTCAATAATGCTTAAATTTGTTTTTTTTTTTCTTCTTTT
The DNA here is from genome assembly GCA_037833695.1 of Sechiopsis laciniata. Classification (NCBI taxonomy): domain Eukaryota; kingdom Viridiplantae; phylum Streptophyta; class Magnoliopsida; order Cucurbitales; family Cucurbitaceae; genus Sechiopsis; species Sechiopsis laciniata. The sequence continues at coordinate 11,607,464 of JBBMKA010000022.1, forward strand.
ACTTATTTTCTTTTAAAAATAAAATGTTTGTCAAGACCATAAGAACTTGAGCATTATTGAAATGTAAAAGGTAAAAGTATTTGATATTTGAAACATAAGTACTAAATAGAAACTTCACACAAAACTTAGGGACTAAAAATACACTTTTCCCTACATTATGTTGATCATCCTGTGTAGCATCTAAGAAAGTCGCCTTTCTTTTTCAGGATCTATGATCATGAACTAAAAAGTAAAGATTTCGACAAAACATGACACATTGCATCCAATCCTCCCCTCCCTTCCAATTCAAAGCAGAACTCGTAACAGTTGCTACTAGTGGAAACATCGGTCGGGGTTGAAGACAGTCCGGTGTCGAGCTTGTTTAGTATTGTAGAGAAGTGGTTGGGATTGATGTGAAAGCAAAAGAAAAGATAAAAAGCTGCGCATTTTAGTGAAATTGCAGGTGCTGTAATATTACAACTTTAGAGACAGACGCAGCAGCAGCAGCTGTTGTAGGATACCCCTTTTGTATTTGGCTGGAAAAAAGGATACAGGAAGCTTGCCATTATTTATTTTTTACTGTTCTAACTTGTTTCATAAACTTTTTAAAAATAGAAAATGGACTAGTTAGTTGAGTTAATGAAATTGAACGAAGTTATATATGAAGGGTTTATGTTCAATTTCAAAAAACGAAGGTTTAGGAAAAAAAATGTAAATAACCATCATGGAGTGATTTAATGGTCAAAGAGAGACTTGAGGTGTACAAGATGATGGGTTAAATCCATGGTGACTACCTATTTAGCAATTAATTTCCTACGGGTTTCTTAGACTTCCAATTGATGTAGGGTCAGATGGGACCGCAAACTAGCCCAACTCCACAAGCGGAAGTGTGACCACCTGATCGAGAAGAACAACAAACCATGCCGACTTGTATGAGAAAGATGGCACATTCTTAACCACCTTGAAAAGAATTATAAACCATCATGTCCCAAAGCATGGTTTCCTTGTTTGATCTAGGCTGGTTTGGAATTCAAATACAAACTAATGCACCGTGAACAAGGGAAGAGGCTGGTAAATAATGGTGGTCCCACATATTTTTCATCTCAAACCTTTCAACTTTGGTTTATTATTATTATTATTATTATTATTTATTTTGCTCTTTCAATTAAAACAACTTTGCTAACAAACAACGACATTAGTCTATGTCTTCGATAGGAGTGCAAGTACGAAATCGACAAACTGAAAAATTGAAAGAAAAATCCGACCGAAACCAATGTCGGTTCGGTTCGAAAAATCGGGTTAGATATTTATAAAATCGAAGATATTCAGTCGGTTTCAATTTTGGAAAAAAAGAGATTGAAAAAACCAAACCAACTTATACAATTTTTATTAAAACGATAAAAGATTTAGCATCTTGCATAGGTAACGTGGTTGGCGCACCCCAAGATTACGAGTTCGAGCTGTACTTGTTGCATTTGTTTAAAATTCTGAAGTCTAAAGAGTGCAGAGGCGTATGGGCCATCCATGTCTGTTGAATTCAGAAACGGTTAAACCGATGGTTGAACCGATTAATCCGCCGGTTCAATCGGTTCGGTCAGTTCGGATTAAAATTTATCTGGTTCGGTGGTGGTTTTCAAAAATTCAAATTGAATATAATCGGATCGAATCTGGTTCTGCCCAAAACCGAGCCGAACAGAACCGTTTACGCTCCTAGTATTCGAATTCGTGTTGAACTAAAAAAATAACAAACAAATAAAATAAAAACAACTTTATATTCTTATTATACTCATTTTTATGTAGTCGTGGAGTGTTGTGAGAAAAATTAAAATTTATTGCTGATTATTTTTTAAAAGATAGTTAAACCCGACAAGGATCGAATGGGTCGTGGCGCAATGGTTTCATTGTTTGGTTATAAAGCAGTTCAACACTAGCGTCACAGTTTCGAAAAAAAAAAACCCCGGCAAGGAGATTTTCTTTCTATGGCTGTGTTTGTTTGTTTATTATTATTATTATAAAATAAGATTTACGTTTTATATTTTTGTTTTTATTTATTTATTTATTGTTGTTATATTTTATTACTATTTCGATTATTATTATTATTGTGTTAAAAGATTATTTTGGTTCATATTCTATTTTATTTTAGTCCATAAAAATTCAATTGATCAAATTAAAAACTAACAAGTGTAATTAATTATTATGAAAAAGTTTGTGATTAAAAGGTCAAAAATTAAAATTATGAATTTAATTTATAGTAAACACGGCCTAAAAAATAGAGTTTGAAGTGGCTTTTTTTATTTATATTTTAATATTTCTACAGTTTTTTTTTTTTTTTTTTCCTTTTTATTATTTATCTTGCAAAATTCCTTTTTTAAATAAAAGAAATTGTTGTAATGAACATTTTTAAATTCAACAATATTTTGGAATTTAAACCTTGCAAGTTTATTTACTAACTCTCTCGTGTGTTTGTTTGACATATTTAAATAGAATTTAGCTTAAGAAATTATATTGAAAAGTTATTTTGAGTAGTTAAAAATTGAGAATTATAGTCAAAAACTCGTTTGGATGTAATTTTCGTGTAGATGAGTTAGAGTCAAAACCTTGTTTTGATGTAAATTTAAAATGAGTAGTTATTTTGAGTAGTTCAAAAAGAAATGATTAAAAATGAATAGTTAAAATGATTTATTTTGATTGATTTGAAAAGAATGATTAGAAATGAGTGGTTAAAGATGATTGAATAGATATAAATGAATCGTTAAAAATGATAAGTTATTTTTAAAAGTAAAAATGAGGAGAATTAGTAAAAATTCGTTTGAATGTAAATTTTCAAGAAAGAATTAGTAAATCCTCTTACTAAATCCTACTTAAATATGTCAAACAAGCACCCCGTACGTAATATGATTGGAGTTATGCTCTTCTTATTGATAATTACGAACTCATTGCAATCTCATCAAACCCAAGTTTTTTTTTTTTTTTTTTAAAGATAAAAACTCTCAAAAAAATTAGTACAATAATTGTGGAGTAAATAAATAATTTGATTAATCAACCCACTAAACTGTAATATTGCAATCAGCCCCTATTCACGGGGAACGTATAACTGCATGAATATAAACAGAAGAAAAATGCGTCGATACGATCAACAATGGGGAAGATCACGACGGTTGGTCGATGGTTGTTGGTGGCGACGGCGGTGGCGCTGTCGTCGGCGGCATTGATAAACGGCCACATTACGCCTCGCACTGTACTTGATCGGTCTTCAACCACCTCATTCTTAACCCGGACCGAGCTTTGGCTTAACCAGACCCTCCATCACTTCTCTCCTTTTGTAAGAATCACTTTCTTTGTATTTCAATTGCCCTTTACTTTATCATTTAATCAGCATGCTGTAATTTGATTCCGGATCATTTAATTTTTTTGTGAATTGTGTACCTATTTATTTAGCTTGTCTCTTCGTTCTTAATCTATTAGACCTGTTTGGAGGGCCGTTTATGAAATGAGGCTGAGTTACGTTTGACCCACCGATTATAATAAATGGTGAGTTGGCAAAATCCAAGTCATTCTTTCATATAAACTTGACGGCAGGCACGCTCTGTTTGAGATTAACCATTTCCTCTTACTATTATAATAAGTTCGCATGTTTAACACCGTTTACCATACTGTATGTCATAATAATCTATGTATAACAAACATCATTTAAAATAATTTAGGCAAAAGAAGCAAAGTTTCAGTAGTGACATTTTGTACAACCTAATAACTAAGAATTACAGGTTCGAAACTCCCCACCCACTAAAAAAAAATATTGTTTAAAACAATTTACCGTTTAGAATAATCTAACCGGTGCTCAAAACTTACCAAGTTTGTTTGTAATAATGTTCTGACTGAACTTGAGGCATTTAATATTTGCTTGAGCTTGACATAAGGAGCCTGGGCTAAAGTTTACCTACAAGGAACTTTTTTTTTTTTTTTTTCTAGAATTTCTTGGTGGGTGTGAATAATATATATGATAATTTATTGGAATGAAAACGTGCATTTTTTTTTTTAAATATTCGTGCGTGTTCAGACTAGCTTACACTCGCCTCGACTATTGTCACGAACCTGGCCCTACAATACTTAGTGTCAAGAAAACTATAGGAAACTAGTTTCTAAGTAGGTGACTACTATAGAAACTATGATCAACATGTTTGATCTTTGAATTGGAGATCTTTCTTGTAATCTTTTTACCGCTGTATGTGTCTTTGACCTCTTAGATTTTTAAGGCCTTTTATGACCACTAGGTCGGTCCATAATGGTATCTCATAGTGGAGTTTTATTTGTTTTTCGTATCTCAGTTTAATTATATTGAATACACACATTTCATGTATGCAATCGTAAATTCTCTTATAATTTTTTGTATATGTGAAATGTGATTACACATTAGTTCAATTTAATGAAATTCTGCTCATTCTTGGGTGTTCTAATATATGCAGAACCATGATAAGTTTCAGCAGCGCTATTATGAGTTCCTTGACTACTTCAGGATACCAGATGGACCCATATTCTTAAAAATCTGTGGCGAAGGACCAAGCAATGGGATAAGCAATGATTATCTAAGCGTACGTTCAACAATTTTTCCTATCATATCTTAAGGGCTGTGTTTATGATTGTGTTGGAATGATTGGTAGATCTGCTGGTAGTTTACATTGATTACTTATGACTCAGTAAGATCGCGTTTGATAACTATTTAGTTTTTTGTTTTTGAAGTTTAAGCTTGTATTTACTTATTCTCTACCTATGGTTTCTTAATTCTTCAAGAAAGTGTGTGAATTCTAACCAAATTCCATAAACCAAAACAAGTATTTAGAAACTTTTTTTTAACTTTCAAATTTTGGTTTGGCTTTTAAAAACATGAGTGAACTGTAGATATCAAAGTAATGAAAAAATTATATGTTGTCCCCGAGGAGCAGCGCAGTTGGTAGAAAGCACAAGTTTCAAGGATATGCTCTCCTTGAAGTCTCGAGTTCAAAATCATCTGTTGAGCTTAATATAGAAAACCTTCCAATGTATTCTCATGTCATAGCTTAGGGACGGGCCAGTGGTACTCCGGATATAGGAAAGCAAAATTTCAATTTCCCGGATTCAAAAAAAAGAAAGAAAAAAAAAAACTATATTTTTGGAATAGTAGTTGTAGTCTTAAATTTCAAAAACTAAAAACAAAAAACCAAATGGTTATCAAATGGGGGTTAAGATAAGATACTCTTTGGTTCTATAGCCTGTTTGTTTACACTTTGAGAAAAGCTAAATGCACTTTGAACTACTTCATGTTCAAATTTATGAAGCCTTCAATATTTATAAAAATGTACATGGTAAAGGAGGGTGTTGATGATCTAGATTTTTTGGGACTGTTTTCGTGGATGTTTTGTTCACAGTTATAAACAGAAGTGGTTGTTTGTAGGAAGGTATATAAGAATGGAGGGTGCTGTTCATATCATGAAGTTTTGTAGAAATATATAAGAGAAAGATGCTCAAGAGTAAGAGGGAGTGAGATAAATATATCATCTTCTTGAGTTTCTTTAGTTATTCGAAGAGGTCATCTTTTTGTTCTTGCTCATTTATGCTATGCAGGTTTTGGCAAAGAAGTTTGGAGCAGCCATTGTTTCTCTTGAGCATCGCTACTATGGGAAGAGTTCCCCCTTTAAGTCATTGACGACAGATAACTTGAGATATCTTTCATCTAAGCAAGCTTTGTTTGATTTGGCTGTTTTTCGTCAGCATTACCAGGTAATTATTTTCCAATTTACAACTATACCGTCGATCCGAAGGTAAAGCCCCACACTCTCGATATATAGCATAAACCAGATTGTATAACTCATTTGTTTCTGTATTATTAGATAATATGAATATTCATCTCAAAATAAATAGATAATGAGAGAATTAGCCCACCTATCTTATAAATGCTAGGAATTCTCTCCACCTTTTCAATGTGAGATTCTTGTAATCGAGAGCTTGTGACTAATGAGACGGTTGTATTATTATTAGAAGAGACAATGCCTATTTATAGAGTACAGATAACTCAAACGGGCCTACTGGGCCTAAACCTAATGAAAGCAGTAAAATACATATTTAAACATATAATCCTAACACTCCCCCTCAAGCTGGAGCAAATATGTCTATCATGCCCAGCTTGTTGCAGAGGTAGTTTATGTGAACTCCATTCAGCGCTTTGGTGAGTATATCACCCAACTGTTCCCCAGTCTTCACATAACTCGTTGAAATCAAATCCTGCTACATCTTTTCTCGAACAAAATGACAATCAACTTCAATGTACTTTGTTCTTTCATGAAACACTGGATTCAAGGCAATGTAAATAGCTGCCTGATTATCACACCATAATCTTGCAGTTATCGTAGTTTTCATTCCAATCTCGTTCAGTAGCTGAACAAGCCATACTATCTCACACATTACTTGTGACATAGCTATGTATTCCGCTTCAGCACTTGAGCGGGACACCACATTTTGTTCTTACTCTTCCACGACACTAGATTTCCTCCCATGAACACACAGTACCTTGAGGTCAATCTCCAATCTTCCTTAGAGCCTACCCAGTCAGCATCTAAATAACACTCAATATTAGAATGTCCATGGTTCATGTATAACACACCTTTTCTAGAAGTAGATTTTAGATAACTCAGAATTTGTTCCACGGCTGTCCAATGATCTACTGTGGGAGATGACATAAACTGACTTACTATACTCACAGAATATGATATATTTGGTCTCGTGACTGTTAAATAGTTCAGTTTACCAACCATCTTCTTGTATCTTTCAGGATCATCAAAAGCTTCTCCTTCTTTGACAAGTTGTTGTGTTAGTACCATCGGAGTACTAGACGGTTTCACAAGAGTATTCTGATTCCTCCCACCTCGTGTGTCTCTTCTTCCAATCAGGGTACTATTCGATGACACCTCGACAGACCTTTCTTCATTACGTTAGAGCCTCCGATACACATCATCTAAGTTGGGAATCTCAGTTCCAGACAGGACCTGAGTTCTAGCAGCATCAAATTCTGGTCCTAGGCCCTTCAGAAAACTAATAACTTTCATCTTCTCTCTCTGAGCCTGTTGGACCGCAATATCAACAGTAAAGGGCATTTGAGAGTTCAACTCAACGCCATTCTTCTTATGTCTAGTGTAATAACTTAGAAGAGACTCCTCATTCCGATCAACATGAAAGTAAGAGGTGCAGACATCATAAGTCTTTGTGACCGACTCCTTCCCGGGATATAAAAATTCCACAACGTCATAAGCTCTTTGACAGTAGAACAATGACTTATCAGGTCCACAATGTCATCGTTCATAGAGTTCATAATCTAATTGTAGAGATGTGCATCATCACGATCCCAACGCTTTTTTTCTGCCTCGTTCGTAGGTGGTTTTCCATCCATATAACCGTCCAACTCATTGTATAGTAGATGATTTTTAATCGTTCTATTCCAATCTAGAAAGTTTGAACCATTCAATTTGCGTTTCGTGATTTCCATTGAGTGAGAAATAATGCTTGTTTGCTTATTCTCAGTCATATTCCTTCAAATTAAACAAATTAGGACAGCAAAGAGTCTAAAAATCAACATAAAGAGTACTTAAAAAAAAGAAAAAAAAAGAGAGATCTGAAAACAATAGCAAAAAGTGCCTAAAACAGCGTGTAATCGTCAATCCCGAGACAAACTGATGCTAGAAACCAAAAACCAATTACCCGAATCTGTTGATCTTGCTGTCCCGCACAAAACCCAATGAAAAACACTTCGATCGAAGCTGGGATGCGCCTCCACGCACGGCTGCGAGTTGGCAACGGTCAAACTACTCAGGCGACTATTGCGGACTAACGGCTGGTCGGAATCCTTCGATATTTGGACAGATTGTAGATCGGGACATGGGCTACCGAATTCTGGCGGCGGTGGCGCTCCGGCGACCTTCCGAAGACTCCCTTGACTAAAAAAAACTCAATGCTCTGATACCATATAATCGAGAGCTTGTGACTAAAGAGTAGTTGTATTATTATTAGAAGAGGCAATGCCTATTTATAGAGTACAAGATAACCCTAACGGGCCTACCGGGCCTAAACCTAATGAAAGTAGTAAAATACATATTTACACATATAATCCTAACAATTCTCAACACGTCAAAAGAATGATATTGGATTTTCACACTTCTGACCGAGGGCATTATTTACCTCTTAGTTAATGCCAATCTACTAGCCTAGCATTTTTAAATCTCTTATTTTTTTGGAAACTGAGAAATCGGAGCTTAGCTCCCCTATACCCGAGGATCCGATACAATGCCTCAAGGCTCTGACCCGGATACTTCAAGGATTTTCTAGTTTAAGCGCTGTCTCAAACCAGGGACGTTTGACTTTTGAGTGAGCATACCTCGAAATCCATAGTCACAACTAACTGGGCTCCCTTTCGGGGACACATTTTCAAACCTCATTTATGTTCAATACATTACCAGTTTGTCATTTAGAATAGGCATGAGTTACTTATTTACAAATTGTATGCAAATTACCAGCCATCTGCTGATGACTTGCTTGCAGGATTCATTAAATCTAAAGCTGAACAAAAAGGCTGAAAACCCATGGTTTGTTTTTGGCATCTCATATCCTGGAGCTCTTAGTGCATGGTTTAGACTTAAGTTCCCTCATTTAACATGTGGAAGTCTAGCAAGTTCGGCTGTCGTTCTTGCTGTCCATAACTTTACTGAATTTGACAAACAGGTATTTCAAATATGATTATGATGTTAATGGCTATATATGCATTATGTTCTTTGATGCAATCACCTTCAGATTCTGAGTAAAAATAAACTTCCAAGTCTCAAACTCTTTTGCAATGTCCTCCATTGGATGAAATCCTGCATTGAGTATATGCAGATTGGTGAGTCTGCTGGTCCAGAGTGCAAGGCTGCTTTACAAGAAACCAATCGTCTTGTTGAACAAAAGTTTGCATCAAACAAAAAAGATGTGAAGGCATTGTTTGGTGCAGCAGAGGTTAGCTTTCCATTTTATCATTTATAATATGACAATGTGTTTCCAGAGTCTCCAAGGAGCAGCTTCGTTGGTTGAGGCTTGGGACTTTCAAAACATGTTTTTTTGGAGGTCTCAGATTTCACAACGAGTGAGCTTAATTGTGATATCCCTAGTTATCTTCTCGGGTCCAGGCCTTGGGACGAGCGTGGGTGCCTTCGGGTATTTGCTGTCCTCATACTTGGCTGCTGATATCTAGCCTGTGTTTGCAGCTTGAAATAGATGGAGATTTCTTTTATTTCCTTGCTGATGCGGTTGTCATAGCGGTAATTTTCAGTTTTGGTACATTTTTGTACGATTTTTTTTTTTTTTTTTTAAATTTTTTTTATTTTCAGTGTTGGATATCTTTGTGTAATTTTTGCAGTTTCAATATGGAAATCCAGATACATTGTGCTCTCCACTTGTTAAAGCAAGGAAAGCAGGAAATGACTTAGTGGTATTCATGTCTTTCTTCTCAGTTCTTACTTTTACTTTTTAATAGTGTGGTCTATTTTTCAATAAAAATGGTGGAAATATGATATGATTCAGGATCTAGATTATATAAAAAGGTAAAAGAATACAAGATAAATCAAGATTTGATAGGTCTTGGAACCTCTCCTCTCAAGAGAATACTATCTATGAGTCCTACAATAATTTCCTCAATAATCACTCAATAATTGGATGCCTAAACCCTACCCTAACTCTCACTATTTATAATAAAATACCCTAACTTACTTCCCAAGTAATTGCAACTTACTCTCCAAGTAATTGCTAAAATACTCCTATATTATTTCTTAATAATGCTAAGGCCCCAAACGTATCAATACCCGCCCCTTTAAAGCACCTTGTCCTCAAGGTGGTTATACAAAAAAAATAGAAACATAAAAATGCAAACACAATTTTTTTTTTTTTTTTCTGGCAGTAGTGGCGGAGGTGGTGGCGGAGGTGTGGGTGGCGGTGGTGCGTCGGTGGCAGCGCGGTGGTGGCGGAGATGACGACGGCGGTGTCGGAGGTGGTGGCAGCGATGGTGATGGTGATGGCGGAGGTGGCGGTGGAAAAACCCTAGCCGTCACTGTTTCTTCCACAACCTCCCTTCTTTCTCGAATCTTAGCTTCCATCTTTGAGTACCATTGTTCCCTTGCCTTGGACTGCTCCTTCCTTTCTAATCTTCTTTGTTCCCGTTCTTCCATAAGTTGCCTTGATTCTTCTCTCCATTCTTCTTTCCAAGAATCGATCAACGCTAGGATCTTTACAAACAAATTGAAAATCTCTTGCATCCATGGTCCGAATCGAACTGCTCTGATACCAATTGATATGATCCAGGATCTAGATTATATAAAAAGTTAAAAGAATACAAGATAAACCAAGATTTGATAGGTCTTGGAACCTCCCCTTTCAAGAGAATACTCTCTATGAGCCCTACAATAATTCCCTCAATAATCACTCAATAATTGGATGCCTAAATCCTACCCTAACCCTCTTTATTTATAATAAAATGCCCTAACTTACTCTCCAAGTAATTGCTAAAATACTCCTATATTATTTCTTAATAATGCTAAGGCCCCAAACGTATCAAAATATTTGACATTTTACAAGTTAGGATGTGCTGCTGCAGCAGGAATTGAACAAAAACTAGTATTTTAGAGGTAATGAAGTGCATAAAAGAAGCCATGAAATGAACCTTCAGCCACTCTAAAATCTATCCCTTTACTTTTCCCTCAGAAACTCTGTTATTCATCTTCTTAATGTACAGAAATTAAACATCGAATCCTAAGTTAAGAATTAAGGAACGTAATGAACTTTTATGAGGTCAACTCAAGGCACAAAATGGAGTTTGAAAGTGGACCTTATGCCACTCCAAAAACTTATTTTTTCCACTCTTTCAAGTTTCATCAGCAAATTTTACTATTTCTTTCTCTTTCCACATACAAGCCTCGAATTTCCAAACGAGCAAAACTTGGATACTTCCTAGAAAATACCTAATACATACTTCCCATCCATTGTGAGAACAATGATGTACCACATAAGTAATGTAAATATATAAAAATGCATTTAAAATTAAATAAAAAGGATGACGATTTGACTAATGATATATTGATAATGTGACATATTATTGTCCTTACCGATGATGGGAAGTATGTACTAGGTACTTTCTAGGAAGTACCCAAGTTTTGCTCTTTCTAAAAAGGGATTTATGCCCTTCATTTCTTATTCAACATTCAAACTCTTGCCGTGTGGGTTTAGTCCCTTGATATGCTTGTTTCTTTCCTCAAACATCTGTATAAAACTTTGTTTCCATTCCACAATAAATTTCCCTTTTTATGAGGTGCCGAATATAGGTGGTCAATATTTATTAAAAAAAATGTTGTTGCTTGATTGTCTAACCTGGGCAAAAGATGCCGGCCAAGCTATTCTTAATTAGTTCACATTATTTTTTTTTTGTAAACTGGGAAAGTAGAGCTTCAAGGAAATTAGAGCATCGGCAAGGATTCGGTATCACGTCCCAAAGCTTGGACTTGAGATATGCAAGAGTTTTCTAGTTTAAGCGTTTTTCAAACAGTCTCGAACCAGGAAACATCAGAGGGAGCAACTTCGCACATACATATAAGTTATATTATGAACTTATTCTTAGATGTCTTACACTTGGAATGCTCTTTGTCGTGCAGGATGCCTTTGCCAAATACGTAAAAGATTATTACATTGGAACTTTTGGTACTAATGTTCAGACTTACAATCAGAACCACTTGAAAAACACGACTCTTGGTGAAGATAGCGCTGACCGGTTGTGGTGGTTTCAAGTTTGTACTGAAGTTGCATATTTCCAAGTTGCACCTGCTAAAGATAGCATGAGATCTTCCAAAGTTGATGCAAAGTATTGTTCCACTCTCCGCTCATGGATTCCATGCTTTTGATCAGTGATTTTTTCTTTTTTTAAAAAAAAAACAAATCACAATTCCATGTTTTTGGTTGTGGTTTTTGAATAGCTCATGTGGTGACAGATATCATTTGGATCTCTGCAAGAACGTTTTTGGAGAGGGCATCTATCCTGATGTAGCCACCACAAATATTTATTATGGAGGCACAAAAAGTAAAGGTGCATACTCAAACATCTTTTCTGCTACCTTTACCTCTAATTACGAGGTGGATTCGAATTCATGACTTTTTTGGTTATTAGGTACTCAATTATGTCATTAATCTATTGTTCTTATTGGTCGGGTTTGGACTCTTAAAGTGTGTTTGGGGCACCCGTTGGAATATTATAAACATTGAGTTATTTAAAACGATGTTTAGGTGTAAATTATTATAACATGCGTTATGATAGACAATATTTGAGGTGCAGATTATTATAATATGAGTTATAATAAACGGCGTTTGAAGTGCAAATTATTATAATATAGATTATAATAAGCGGTATTTGGAGTGCATGTTGTTATTACATATGTTATAATAAACGATGCTTAGGTGCAGATTATTATTACATTACATAAACAACCCCAACACGGCCTTTGAGAAGTCAATCACTTTAACCGTCATTCCTCTAATCTCTTCTTATGTTTACTAGATAAATACAAAGCTCACTCTGACCAGATTGACGTTTAAATGTGTTATACGCTGAGCCTTTCAATTACCAACTGCTTATCTTGCTAGAATCAGGAGCAATGACAGTGTTTCAAGACTAATGAAAACAAAAATTGTTTTTTCAGGTTCAAGAATATTTTTTACAAATGGTTCGCAAGATCCTTGGCGCCATGCATCCAATCAAATATCATCTCCAAAGAGTGAGTTTGTAGTTATTATTTTTTTGATATCCGTGATTATCTGGGTCAGCTTGCACGTACTTTGATTAATCACGGGATATACCACTCTATAACATTCAGTTGTCAAGGAAATCTGTAGAAAACTAATTTTTAGATAGGTGAGCACTATAAATTAAACTTAGTTTTTAATTATTTTTTATGTAAATTTTCCAGCCTTGATGTGATCTTAAACAAGGTCAATTACTCATGATTGCTTGAGGGTTTGTATGGAAGACTTTTAGTTCCATCTAAGGATTTTCATTGTTTTTGTCAAATAATGTCAAAAATATTTTGCTTAATTGATGGCCATATTATAATTTATGTAATGCTGAAATTGAATTTATCTAGGACATTCGTTCATAATGCTATCTGCAATTCCTCTTCCTATTTTCTGTCTTTATTTTTTTCATTCTTCCTTTGTTCAAAACTCAGTGCCATCATACCTCATAACATGTCACAATTGTGGCCATGGAACTGATTTGCGAGGATGTCCTCAAGCTCAACTAAATATTGAAGGTATGTAAAGGTCTCTACCTTTATATCTACCCTTTCTTCCACCCCCAAATTATAAAATTGATCAATTCGATCGAGCATTGAGATGTATAAGAGTCGCTTAAGGTTTTGGGTTGATTAGTGAATTAACATAATTCAACATGGTGTATTTGAGTCATGATGAGTTCACATCTTTGTCGATTCGTTTTCCTCTCCAATTAAAATGTTAAGTTGATATAATTAAATTTATCCTAACTCAACAACATAAAATTTTGGGTTGATTGATGATTTGACATAATTCAACCCAATTCCCTTCTTGAATAGAGCTCCAACATTTTAGTGAAGGAAGAAGTGGCCATTAAATTTACGATTCTAACTCAATCAAATGTTTGTTTATTTAAAACTTGGACTTTCAAATTCAAGGTGCAAATGAGTACCTTATTGGATCAAGTTTGCACCGTGCTCTATATTTCTGAGGCAGGTCGTCCTTTGTATCCTTGAAGACTACTATGTTCCCTGTGAGACCCCTAGGAATTGTTAGTTTTGGGGATATTTTTATTATATTAATAAGGGTACAGTAGTAATTAGCTAGTAGTGATTTTGTTTAATTAGGTGATTTGGTTCTCAGAAGGGCAGGCACTATTTTGGTATTGTTGTCTTGTTTCAGATTGGGAGAGTGGTATTGTAACCCTATCTTTTATTATCTCAATATAATGTTTTTGTGTGTTCTATTGTTTGTTGGTTTTATTGTGTATTGTTAAGATTATTGGTGTTCTAACTTCTAACATTCCCTTAATAGATTCGTCCGTGGCCCCATAGTCCCTTAATAGATTTTCAAATGGCGGAGCACGGTGGGAATGACTTCCTCATTTCTGTCTTTGTTCCCGCCATCAAATCTAATTCCGTCTTCACTTTAAAAAAAAATAATTAGGTTAAATCATCAATCAACCCAAAAGGTTAAGCTGATGAGTTATTTTTTTTCCATCGCCATTTCCCACTTAAAAGAGGATTCTCCACCTTGTTAGAGGCGGATCCGAGAAAATAAACACTGAACCAATCAAACCAATTAATTATCTACTTGTTCATCGTCATTTGTTGCTAAATTACAAACGCTGAATCTGATCCTTTTTGTCTCTTTAGGTGATGCTAAGAACTGTAGCTCTCCCAATGAAGTTCACAAAGTAAGGCATCAATTGGTGCAAAAAATGGACCTTTGGTTGTCAGAGTGCCAACCCACACCCACCATTGGTAAGAATTATATATAGGAATGTTCATTTTTCCCGTGGAATCGGGTTCCCGTAGGGACCCGCCCTTAATGGGGCGGAGAATCTCCGATAAACCGGGAAACAGGGCCGGGGATGAGGGAGACAAAATTCCCATTGGCTAAACGGGGCCGGGGACGGGATTGTATTTCTCGTCTCCGATTCCTCGATTCCTGCCCCGTTTATCCTTTTTTTTATATATATTTTTTTTCTTAATTCTACTCCTTTAATTTTCAAATAAATATATTTTTGTTGATAATATTTTCTATACATATGAATACTTTCTTTGATAATTAACGTTATAGTTGAAATTTATAGATATATATTTTTTTAATCTAATTTTTTTAATTTTTTATCCAAAAAATATATAAAAAATAAAAAAGAAAAAAATTAAATTAAAAAAAAATCCCCACAGAGAATCTCCGTCCCGATTCCCGAAAAAAAAACGAGAATTTTTTCGGAGACGGGAATTGAATTTTATGGTGAGGACGGGAACGACGAAGCCATTTCCTGGCCCTACCTCACCCCGTAGACAGTTCTAATTATATGTTTAAATTAGCTTAACAACTAAACCCCTCGTGATGCTTAATCTTTATGTTAAATCTTACGTAGTCTAATCATAATCTGTATGTATTATTATTCTTAAAGTATGTTAAAAAGCTCAACAACTAAAGCCCTCATGCTTAACTCTTGGGATACTTTAAAAATGGATAGATTTTGGGAATTTGGTCTCAGCACCAAATTCTATTATCCCTATTCTAAATTTTGGCGACTTTTAAAAATATCTCATAGCAAAATATTTCACAGTTTAATTGAGTTTAATCTGTTTCACTTGATTATTTTTAATTAGTTTAACTTGATTGAAGTCATCAGTTTCACTTGATTAAAGTCATTAATTTGTGAGCTGAAATGTCACAAACTATTTAAAAATTTTGAATTTTTTCTAAAATTTTGATATCTATAAAATTAATTTCATTTTTTTTTTATTATTCATGAAAAATCCCCATAAATTTTTATGTTGATTTTTTGTTTTAATATTCGTGAGTGTTAAGCCCAGTCTCCGCACACTTCAATTCTAATGTAGTATTGTAAATTGAACTTTGTTGGCTATCTATGACGAAGCAAAGTACATTGTGTGTGGAAACAAGAATCGTGGGAGTTTTTTCTTTTGGAACACAAATTGGGAGAAAGGGACCACAAACTCGACAGAAAGGATATTACTGCTCTCAAATAAATAAGAGTTAAATACCGATTTTCACGATTGAACTAGTAATTGTAGCGTTGAACTGGATTACCACAAAATATTGATACTAACGTGCCACCAACCCTTTCGGTAGCATCATGGGGAGTTTTATTTTATTAGTTAGAAATATGAAATTTAGAAAGACTTGTTGTACTAAGGAACAAAATTTTGAACTTGCTGTTGTTTTCTGGTTTTCAGGTGATGAACTTTCGATTCTTGAGAATCCATCTCCGCAAGTCAACTTTTTCCAATGAGATCGAAAAAATAAAGATGTATCTACTTTTGAAGCCTTTGAAGGGTCCCACCAGCAAGCTACTACTCGAAATAATCAGGTACAAATCATTTTGTTCACCTCTTCTTCAATGGTGTTTTTTTTTTCAAACTTGACAAATACAAGTGTTTGTTTTAACTATTAAATTATGTTCATGTTAGCTTCTTGTTAGTGTTTATATAGTGCTAAGTCGTTACCACGTTCAAAGGTATTGCGAAATATGAGACAGTTTCTAGTATCACACAAATCAACTAAGGAGATCAATTCAAACATGTAACCACTTCAATTATTGTCATAGAACATGTCATCTGACCCTACAACATTTGGATATCAAAGAAATTTGTAGGAAATTAATTCTCAGATAGATAACCGCCATAGATTGTATCTATCTTTTCCAAGTTTTCCAAGGTTTTTTCGACTACTAGATTATTCTTCTATGATGGTTGAACCTGTAACCTTATAGTTATTCTAGATAATACAAGATGTTGCTATGTTTTGATTGGCTGAATATAATTGCATTTGCTTAAACAAAACTTTTTTGGCTGGTATGTGAGTAAAATAAATATTAAATCTGTTAGCATTTTTTTCTTTAGGATCTATGATCATGAAATACCACATAAAATAGACATAACCTAGCGGTAAGTGATATATATCTTCCATCAAAAGATTACAAATTTAAATTCACCGACTTTAAATATTGTTAGTTGTACAAAAAAGAAGACGATTATTATAACTACGTGGATGCCATTGCATCCAATCTTCTCTTTGCTTCCACTTCGAAGCAGAATTAGTCACAATTGCTCGTAGTAGAAAATAAGGTTTAAATTTTTGTGGACATGTCACATTTTCATCCATATTTCCATGTCCAAACATTGATGTGAGAGTTAAATTCATATTAATAAGGAAAACCAACAAAATATAACGAAAATCTTAACAAAATATCACTAACATGGACCTAATATTAATATAAGAATTTTGAGCTTTTTAAAATGGTGAAAATGCTTATTTGTCATTTTAATGCTTGCCCCAATTTTTTATACTTATAGTTTCTCATAAAATCTATCTATACCAACATTGGATCAATATTTTTATAAAATTGAGACTTTGAGATTTCTATTATACTATAGAAAAATGGACAAATATCAATAAAATATCACTTGTGTGAACTTAATATTAATAATAAGACATTTTTTTAAAAAAAAATGGTAAAATGATTATTGTTAATCTTACCTATTGATTATATCTCTATTAGATACATTGACATTTGAATGATATTTCCATTGACGCGATACTTGACTAAGGAATCCTACATTGTATGACCTTAGGACAAAGATGAAATTACATTGTTTCAATCTTAGGGAAAAGACGTTTAATATTTACCTATTGGAAAATCTGTAAATGTATCTACAGAACTATCATATGACGCATTTGCTTATTTTTACGTGAGTAAAACTTTCTTACACATGAATGTGGAACGAAATCGATAATATATATTTATTTTTTTATATAATATTTCATTTATAAAATAAATTTATGTGGCTTAGTGCCCACATACAAAATGTAGAATTTCATTTACATAATTTTTCTCTTTTTTTTTGTAATAATTTATTTTGAAGGAGTTTTTCTCTTTTTACATTTATTGTGCTCCTTTCTCCTCCAAAATCTTTCATTTTATTTTTCCCATCTGAATTTCTCTCTCTCACCTTCAAACCTTTCGTTTTCTTTTCTTTTCTTTTCTTTTCTTGTCCTTCCACAAGGATTATTATTGCAACAAAAGATGAAAAATGAAACATAGATGACAGCAAACAGAGCTAATCTACAGTTTCCATCTGTAATGGTTTACATAATTTTCTTCAAAAACAAAGAACCCTTTCAATTTCAACATCCTCCTCCCCATAAACCAACTAAAGAGGCAAAGAACACAGGAAATCCAAAGCTCCGCCGCAGCAAAATTGGAATCTCACAACCTTGGCTTTGCTACTTCAAATATGCAGATGAAACCCATAGTAAGGTATAAGTTATTAATGAACTGGTTACTTCAAACCCTCTCAGTCCTTTTATCACAGGGGGGATTACAGATACCATCAAAAAGGTTCCCAACAGCCATGACAATATAAAAGCTCCAGCCCTGTACCATTGAAAAAAAAAAAATAAAATAAAAAAATAAACTCCAATAAATAAAACTCAGTTATCTATGGGGATCTAAAGTCAAAAGGTACCTACCTAGAAATTAATTTTCTAGAGTCAAGCGGTCTGTCTCGTAAGAATAGTACATAAATTGGTCCAGACACTCACAAATATATAAAATGAAATGCTATATTTGGGTTGCAAATATTTTTTTCATGAGTGTTTAAGCCAGTTTATGCACACTTCGACTATTCTTATAGATATTGGCGAATTTAGAGTGGGCTAAGGTGGTCGTGGGCCCCCAAAATTTTGTAAGTGATTATTTTTTGGAGGTAGAAGTGGAACTCATTGATATTTAGATACTATTTATTACATGCAAATAATATAGAAATCCTTCCAAATTTTGGAATTTATTGTTTTTTTTTAATGTAAAATAGATCTCAATCATGTGTTGGTCCCTCCCAATTTCCCCAAAAAAAATTTCTGGATCAGCCCCTAATCACGGAACAACTTATCTGATCTTACAACATTTGGATGTTAAAAAACTGGTAGGAAATTAATTGCTAGATAGGTAACCACCATAGATTGAACTCATAACATTTTAGTTTTTCAAACCTCTCTTTACCACTAGGCCAACCCAACCCATAATAGTTCTATCTAAGTTGCAAGGAACCAGCCACTCAACAAAAAAATGATAGTTCACACTCGGTTTTATTAATGTTCTATCATAATGTTGAAAATAAAAAAGAGAAAATTATAAAACGTACCCATAAAGGAAGGCTCGGAGTTTGCTCTTCAATCGATCGTGTATGAAATAGAAAGTAGCTATGAGTGATGCAGCAACCTGAAGGGTAGGACCTTCCTCAGTTGGAAAGAGAATGGTGAGAACTCCAAGAACCAAAAATGCAATTGCTGACTTGATTATGAACTTTGTAGATGGTGTTCGAAACCTGCTTCTTATAGCCTGCACAACCCGTGACTGATTGACTTCTCTGACCTTTTTCTTGAAGTCAATTTTCGGGTTCCTTCGGTCGTAAAATTTTTGCATAATAATTTTATCATGAGCTGCTTCAATGGCATCAACACTTTCTTTGTGCCCTGCGTAACTATGAATGAGGAAGTTTCTGGCAGCTTGAATTTCATCTTCAGATGCTTCCTTACTTATGCCAAGCCGTTTGTAAGGATCTCTTACATGAATTCGAGGGAATACAGCTGCACTTGCAGAGAAAGTCAAGAAGAAAGCTCAGAGATGAGCTAAGCTAATTTGAGAAAAATGTCATGAGTCAAATTGAAATGTGGAGCAAGTTTAGTACAATTACAGTAAATATTATCATCATTAATATATGTATGAGTAGATTTATTAAACATCAGTAATTTAACACAATATTATGTAGAAAATCCTATGTTTTTTTTTAAAACACGAAAAAAGAGAAAAAAAGAAATAGAAGATGAAAAGTATAATCAAGGTTTTGGCCCTGAATTTTCACCTTTTAAAAGTATTGATCATAGGTTTTCAAATCTGAAAAGTTAACCCATATGTTTGGGCCTTAGAAGTATTAAGTATATATTAGGGGCATGAGTGCAAGTAGTTAGAGGGTTATATTCTGGTTATAAATAGAGAGGGTAGTAGTGGGGCATCTTGGAATTGAGTAATTGTTAGTGCTTGAGAAATCTCAAGAGTTAGGGAGGGTCGAAGTATCTCGAATCACTTGATTTATCGTGTATATTTGTTATGGTTTATTAGTCAATAGATCCGGGTTCTATCATAACCCTTGAGGGCTGTCCCGCCCCCGCGAAATTCATAACCCTTGAGGGCTGTAAAATTAGTCTAAATGGTCCCCATTGTTAATTTTATGTTAGCTATAAAGCAAAGCTGTTGAACATTTTCTAAATTAACTTTATAATATTAATGATACTGAACTGACACGGCATTAAAAACTTAACCATAGCTTATTTGAGGAAAAAAAACTACATTTTTACAATTTTAGTTTGTGGGGAAAACCTTTCTCCTCTCTCCCTTAATTCTCCCTTCTTCTTCCCCAAATTCCCTTTACCTCCTCATCACTTTTTGTTGCTCTGCCAAATGGAGATCCAACTTTTGAACTCTCCTATTGCTTATACAGGTTAAAAAAAAGTTAATTCTTTTTCTTTTTTTTACCTTTCTTCTCTCTCCCTTGTTTCCCTCTGTTCTTCCCCATTTTCCTTCAACCACGTCATTTTTCTTTAGTTATTATACCTAATAGAAATCAATCAACATGAATCATATGGGCATATGTTTTTTTTTTTTTTTTGAAACAAGGTAACCATGCCCGTCCCTAGACTAGATACCGGAGACATCGAAGGAGTAATGTAACAGGTGAGTCTCGAACCCAGGACCTTGAGGGGAGCATACCCTCAAAGTCCAAGTCTTCAACCACTGTGCCACCCCTTGGAGACCATATGGGCATATTTCACAAAGGAATATGTGCCCTAAATAAATAAGTGTTAATCTGTTTTTTTGTTTTTGATAACTAGGAATCGTAGCTTTGCCCCACTACATACTCGGGGTACCCGTACCCATCCCAAAGCCCGAATCTGGGAGGCAGGAATTTTACAATTAAATTTACTCGTGGAATTCAAACCTAAAACTTCCAAAAATAAAAAGTATACCTTAAAGACCCCAAAACCTCTACCAACGAGACCATTCCCTTTCAGGACATAAGGGCTAATCTATCTATCTAATAACTTAAACCTTGAACCTACAAGTAGTTTGACATTTAGTGAGTTTTAGGAAGAGACTCGAGGATAAAGAAAAGGCCTATTCTGGATTCCTTACACATTTAGCAAAAGCAATGTTTTTCACATCAGAAACGCCCAAACTTCTAATTTCCCCTTTCTAGCCACATAGCTTATTATCTACCATTTGAACAAGGAAATAAGAATATTACCGGCAGAATCATTTGCGAAATCTCCAGAGGAAGCATCAAATGCGCACTTAGTAGTGTGTCGAATCTGGAAAGTTTTGCATCTAAGAGCAGGACCCGTCCAGTAACTTCTGCATTAAACAAGGTAAATGAATGATGAATTAGAAAGACCACATCAGAACAATAATGTGTATTAGTGAGCAGAACCTTCTGAGATATTGCATATCAATATTTTCTCTAAAGTTCCCATTGGAAAAAGATGAAACCAGCTGATGTTGAATCCTGGTACTAGGCCTCAGAAGACAACATTTTGAGGGTTGGCCACTCAATCCCAAAAAAATCATCATATGAAATCTTTGTCCTTAGTACCGACAGTATCACTAATATGTTTATATTCTCCGAGCCACAGAATCAGCAGCTGTTTTTTTAAAAAACAAAATCACTGTATAAGATATACTTCAAATACGATTAACAAATAGAAACAGTAAAAATTGAGCAAAATAAAATATAAAATATCACTCTACGAGAAACCGACCATCAGCCATAAATTAGAATTAGCACAGTAAGAGAATTGGTGTACTATATAGGTTATTTTCTATTATTTAGCCATGGTCCATGGAGAAACAAGGTTCTTAAAGTTTCTCATGAAGCTTCAAGGGTGTTCAACTGTTTACTAGTGAAAAAATATGTCATATATTTTTTTTTTCCTTTTTAATAATAAGCTAGGCTAGGAGGGAACAAAGAGGTTATGAGTTCAATCCATGGTGGCCAGCGACCACCTACCTAGGAATTAATTTCGATTTTCTTCACAATTAAATGTTTAGTGTCAAACAATTGTCCTATGAAAATAGTCGAGGTGCACTTTAAATTGACCTGAATACTCATGAATCACGGATATATAATACAAAAAACCAAACAAACCAAACTTTAATTGAGAAAAGTACGAAAGGACACAAGAACATATAAAAAGAATGAGCCTACAAAAAAGAAAAAGAAGGAAACGTACAAAAATGACCACGTACATTATGGCTAACAAATTATCCTAGCAATGTTCTTATGTCAAATGTTGTGGAGCCAAACAATTCCTCCATCCATTTGGTAAATTGGAGGGATTCAATATATTATGGCAGAAACACTACAGTTACAGGGGAAAAAGGGGGAAAAAGGATAAGAAAAAGGGCAAACGTTTGGTGTTTTTTTTATAAATTTAACAACATTAGGGATTCAAACTCCTAAGCAGCCGGTTACTATTTGATACAGGATCGAGTACTACTCTTTGGTGTATTTGAATTACTATACATGTGTGTTTTCTCTCTTTCTTCAAAATGATAGCCTGAGATTAATTGTTTAAAAAATAAAAAATAAAAAATCTTCTAACTCTTCATTTCCAATCGTCAGTAATTGGTTCTCTTACTTAATCACCAAAATTATTAGAAAAATACAGAAAAAAGAGAGGATGCAAAGAGAGGGAAGTATAATATAAACGTTTTCATCCTCTCTTCGCAACCCATTCTGATCAAACTTTCAACCCACAATAAAAAAAAAAAATCTAGAAAATGCAATCCAGTTTCAGGGTTCAACAAATGAGCCAGAGAATGAAGTTAAGAGACCTTAAAATCCAACAAGAAATCAAATGAAATGCCACAAAGCGTTAACTGAATTTCAGAGTAGGAAATAGCAAAATTATGCGATACATTATGAAACGGGTAGTAAATTGCGGAAGAACTTCAATTGATAGAATTCTCATAGCTCATCATCCACCCAAGAAATTAACCTCATGAAACACATGAATTGAAATGAAAACTCAAAACTGGAAAAGAAAAAACAGAAGAACCTGATGGAGAGAAAGTGCATGGCGGTTCGACAAGGTAAAGGATAGGGAAGACGCTGACCTAGAGCTTTCCAAGGGACGGTTTGTTTGGCATATTTAGGCTGATCTTCCCAAACTTACATCCAAATTAGTTTTTATTCAATCATTTCTTACCACTCATTTTTAATTATTCATTTCAAATCAATTAAAATAACTCATTTTTAACTTTTTATTTTTAGTCATTTATTTTTTAACTACTAAAAATAACTACTCATTTTAAACCTACATCCAAATAAGATTTTGACTCTAATCCCTCTAAACAAAAATACATCCAAACGAGTTTTTGGTATAACTCTGAATTTTTAACTACTCAATATAACTTTTCAATATATTTCCTTAACCAAAATCCTACCTAAATATGTCAAACAAACACCTCCAAGTGCGCTACTGAATCACTAAACCCTGTTTTCTATAAAATAGAATGAGAACACAATTATGAAATTTTCTTTAACCAAAACAATAATAATAACAATCTATTTAAAATGTTTTTTTAAACAAAAAAAATATTAGGAATTTTAGATGTATAGCAAAAAAAAAAATAATAATAATAATAAAAACTACCATCACTAGGATTTTATTTTTTTAATATTTCACATATGAGGTAGTTTGTAAAATGACCAAGATGACTACCCTTTAATCTGTTTTCAATTGATAGCTTTCATTTTCAACAGATAGATTTAATCAGTTTTTAGTTAATAGCTTTGAATTAATTTGCTGATAGATTCAATCAATTCGCTAATAACTTTTGATCAATTTGATGATAGTTGATAACTCTCAAAACTCTCAAGAACTGAGAGTTAAAGTAGCTTAAAAGAACATATTTTTATTAGAATTTGCTATAATGAAATAATTTAATATGGAATTTCGCCCCATCATACCAAAAGTTATGCTTTAGCGAAAACTCCTTAAGTTTTCTGATTATGATGCATTTTAGAGGTTCGCTGCAGCGAAACATGTTTGATGTGTGCAAATTTACAAGTGTTTAAAAAATTGATATTTTGTAGTTTGTCTGCAGCATTCCTGATGGAGCGAAGCGAAATTCACACAAGAAGGAGTTCGCTCAAG
>JBBMKA010000022.1:11638217-11648769 GCA_037833695.1 Sechiopsis laciniata
TTCCATCGAAAATCACCAATTTCTCATCTCTTCCAGTCATCGTTCTACAACCTGATGCTCTGATACCACTTGTTAGGAAAAATTGGCTCAATGCCACCAAAATATAATCAATCTAAATTCAAAATAATTTATACAAAAATATTATTGCCTTTCCCAGATCAAGTTTGAGTTTCAAATTACACAACGGAATTACCAATTTGAAACGACAAGCTTAAAAGCATAGATAAATTAACCTAAACTTTCAACACAACGGAATTACCAATTTGACACCGAATTTATACTGGTTCACCCAATAATGACTACCTCCAGTCTTCTACTACCGATGCAGGTTCCACTAAATATCAGGGAGAAAATTACAAGAGTTTTACAATGCTAAAAAATGATCTCTCTCACTTTTCTCTCAAAGAAAAGACTCACAAATCACTCAAGAATATAACTCTTAATTTTGTTTTGTAGCTACTGTGCAACTCAAAAGAAAATATCAATTTCCTTTTTCTCGGCTGCGGCACTCTCACACTCAACGGCAAAACAAATTACAATTGCAATTTATAATGCCTTTTACGGCTTGTGTAGAGCAATTAAAAAAATGGAATGTATAATGGGCCCATTTGTTTTGACTTCATATTAATAACAGAAACTGAATGGAGAAAACTTGACATGAACTGGGTCGGTTATGAATCAAAATCGAAGAGTCTTTTGGTTTACTTGTTTTGACTACTTTAGAAATTGAGGGGTTCGATTCAGTTTTTTGTTTCAGCAAAAACAAGTAGCATTACATAATGAGGGAATTGCCTAAGAAAAGACAAAACACTTGTCTCTTCTATCAAAGAATTTTTTTCTCTCCTACCTTTTGTGTGACTGTGTGGTCCCTGTATGTGTGATCTCCATCACCAGAGAATATTTGAGATGTGCTTCTCTAGCTATGACACCAACAAGGCTTTCTTCCCCGAGATGCTTAGGCGACTAGCCTATCTTCGACGAGATCTCCCAATTTGCTCCACATTTGGCTTCACCATGGATATCTTCCCCGAGAATAAAGGCGACAAGATCTGAAGTTGTGGTAGGGCCAATGATCAAGTTTTGTCTTTCATTGTCGAGATTTATCTTCTTTACCACCATGCATCATGTTCATTTCTCATTTGATCTCCTTGACTTCGACTTTTTCTCCTTCTTTTAGCCATATCCGATGGAATCGTATTTCAGCACATGAGCATCTTCTTTCGATTTTGCAAACAAAACACAAAGGCACTTCTTGGCTAAGTCGAATCGGCATAGAAGCTCAACCAACCCCATCTTCAAGTTTTATGGTATCACACATTATCAGGCTTGTACTTACCGATTTACCTTTATATTTTTCTCTTTAATTGGCTCTTATCGATGTTTCGATATGCTTTTATGTAACACTTTTACTTTACCAATGAAAATATTTTTGTTTCCTATCAAAACAAACCTTGTCGTTCAAGAAGAGAATTATTTTTAGAGATAAATATCAGTTTTAATGTATCCTCCCATATAATTAGCAGCTATTTAAGATTTTTTTTTTTTTAAGGAAAAAAAAAACAAACAAACAAAGCCACCTATCTAAAGGGGCTTCTTTAAAAACCCAAATGTGAACAAATTTGATGAAAGAACAGTATACAGGCACACCCTGGAAGACTAAATTATGAGAAGTCTCCCTTATATTCAAAAAGGTAATGAAGAGCAGGAACGAAACAAAATGAAGGTGTTTTTAGCTCGAGTTTTGGATTCCACAGTAATAAAGAGTCGTCTCAGAAGGACCTACAACGACAGAGACTACTAACCCTCTTCTTGTTCCTCACTAGAAATTATCAGTTTCCACTTCCTCAGATTTAAAACAAGATGATGTGTGAGCTACACTACCTTTCTGAACCGATATGAATGGTACCTACAAGCTGATGTCCTTCTTCAGATGGATTCAACTTACAACAAGAAAAGTGGGGTAGTTTCTCAACCGCTAAGTTAATTTTAGTAGTTGCCTGCATCATTGAATGAAAAAAAAAAAAAATTGTTAAGTAAGATTGTATAAATCCCCTTTTGAGAAGTAAAACGTTCATTATTAGTAATAATATTTACGTAAAAAGTAAGAACCACCAATGAAAGAGGTTGTAATAACTGCAGTTTCCCACTTTACAAAAATAAATGTTACAATCACCATGATATTTCAGCATGTTCCATAAGACAGGAAAAAAGAAAAATTAAAGAAAAAGAAAGGGATCTTACAGATCTGTAATCAGCATGTTTAATAGCTCGAAGAAACTCATCAGGAAGTTTATCACTAGGCACTAGTTCCTGTGTGTAAAAAAAAAGTACAAAATGCAATTCAGAATAGCATATTTGTGATGAAATTCAACCATCTGTTACAATTTATAATGTGCTAAATTGACCGCACCTTCATAAGCAGTCATTAAAATTCATTATAAAATTTACATTGCATACCATAAACGTTTTATAAGGTGTTGCATTTGACAGAACGGTTGAAGCTTGAACACATGTCCCATCAGCTAGACGCACCTATATAATTCCCGTGTCATCACTTTCTGACCAATACTTCAAATTCAGCAGGATTTAAATACTGACCCCTTTAACTTTACCAGAGTCCTCAACCATCAATTCTGACACCTGACAAAAAAAAACACAGAAGAACGAGTGATGGCATGCAACTTTATGCATTGATATGAATTACATGCATAAACATAAGCAATTCTCCCCAACAATTGTCTGATATTTGTTACGAATAGGAGAGCCCAGTTTCTTCTTTGTATTGCCTTTTTCTTTTAATAAATAGAGAAATATATTCATTATTAGAAAAGCTACAAAAGAACAGCCTTAAGAGCGAACCCCAGCCACAATAGAACTACAAAAAAAGAGGTTTCCAAGAGATATGCAGAGTTTTGGTTTCATTATTAGTTTTTTTTTTACTTGCCCATTCTTACTTCTGCAACTCTTTATTTTTTCCTTGTAAATACTCATGTTAGCACTATAATTACAATATAACTTCCTACAAGGGGAACACCACTAAGATGAAGTATGTTGGAATCAAACAAAGATGACCTGGCTTAAAAAATCTTATGATTTCTCTCCTCCGAAGTAAGCTAAAAGAGAACTCTAGCCAGAAAATTCCACAAAAGATAGAACATGATTGAACTTCAATTTCATGGGTTTGTTGGATTTGATTTAACTTCAAAAAGCATCTTCACAGCGAATTCAGTATCATTATGTAATTTTTCCGAAAATATTGTGTTAAAAACAGTAATAGTTTTTGATAGACACATCATAACGTTTAGTAATTGATTAAAAGTTTTGTTTTTAAAGCAAACAATTACACAGTAATTCTTGTTCCCCTTTTGCTTACTTATTTTCAGTAGTTCAACAAGTGATAGAAGATTCAAACCTTCAACTTGTAGCCTGTAGGGAGATTACAGGTGCCTCAACCAATTATGCTAAGGTTCTCTTTTGTATGCTTTATAATGTATCCAATGATAATTTTATTTATAATCCCAAATAGAAACAAAAGGTAACTGTACCTCAGCATTTGTGATAATATGAGCACCTGCTTCCCTGGCAGCATTAGCAATGGCCATTGATACAGAGCCCATGCCACCTTCAACATACCTGGGAGAAAATTTTAATTAATTACATCCTTCGTGAACAATATTTTCATAAAGTTTGTAGGAAACAAGAAACAATTTTCCCTTGTTTAATGAAAAGTACATCCACATGGAACCCAACAATGGGGAAATAAAAACAAGTCTCAAGCACACAAAAGAGGAACCAAGTCTCAAGCACAAAAGAGCAATGACCGTGGAGAACCTGCCAAATAAAAAACTTAACCTTCTTTGAAATTTTTACCTTCCATAACGAAGCAAAGACAGAATCCCCCAAAGAAGAAAAGGAAGGATATATCAAAAAATCATAGAAGCACGACATGTGAACCCCACAAAAGGATTAGAAGCCAACAACAAACATCCTTATCCCTACGACCAGTAACACTGGAAAAATCCCCCAAAAGAGAAAGTAAAGCAACAAAATCAGACGTCTTCCTTGACTGAAACCCAAACGAAGCGAAGGATGATGTCCTCAATGAACCAGAACATCTACCTCCCTACAATTTTCATGAGAGATAAATGGAACAGACGAGGGAATAATAGACAAAGGTAGGTGTCTATCCCCCAACCATCTATCTTTCCAGAGAAAAGTATCTCTCACATCTCCCACTGAACTAGAAAGAAGACCGTAAAAGAAGGGGAATTCTTCAATAGTGTCTTTCCGAGGGTTCTTTGAGATGTCTTGACCCCCAATCACAACCCATTCAAAGAGGAACGGATCATACTTACCCATGATGATCTTGTGCCAAAGAGAAGTAAACTCATAAGGAAATTGTCATAACCACATAGCCAACAAGGCTCTGTTGCGGGTTCTTAGATTACCCACACCTAATCTCATGGATCAAGTCCTTGGAAACCTCCTCTCACTTAATCAGGTGAGTACTTTTTACCTCTTCAACCCCCTCCCAATGGAAGTCCCCCATCAGCTTGTCTAAATTCTTACAAATAGACACATGCATCCTAAAGACAAAGAAAATATGTGGGGGGTGCCACTTAGTTGGAACTCTTTTTGTGAGTTTGTTTTGTGTATACCCTTACTAAAAACTTAGGTTCTTACCCAAAAAAAAAAATGAAAACACCAAAAACCCAATGGAAATATGATGATGAATGTTATTGGCATGGCACTATCTAGCTAATAATTTTCCCAAACAGCCCTCTCTTCAAGAAAATCTGTGGGCCCCTAGAAAAATCAATGTTGAAAAAATTCCCTCAAAATGAAAAGGAAAGCAAGGTGATTTGCAGTATATGATTAATGCTTTACAATTTACATCTCAAGCAAACAACTGGAATACATACGACCAGATACCACGATCACCATCAGTTTCACCCATCACATGATGAAGTAGCACATATCCACTACCTGGTGTGTGCACACTTGCCTACAATACGAAGTCAAGCAGGTAAGATAGTTGTCACTAGTCAGTGTTCTAATTTTGTATAGTTGACTATTTAACCCCATCCTTGTGGTCCATCAAACTAAACAATCACCAAAAATAATATTAATATTAATAACTATCAAATGAAAACATCCAAAAGTAATTAACTCTCCATTTATCCTTACCACGCTCCCTATGACAGCATCTGTTGCAAGTGTTCCTTTCAGAACATCTCCCTAAATAATATATGATGAAGGATAAGTTGAGAGAACAATTCAAACATCAAGTATACCTTAAGAAGATAATGTCGCTGAATTTCCAAATATCATATTTAAGGTTCAAAATGAACTTTACAACATTATTTGTCACGAAGTTCATTGGCAAAGGCTAAAATGAATTACTGAGAAAATGTTGTCCAAATTGTAATAGAGTCAGTTGAAAAAGACTGTATACTGGAAACAAGACTGGAAAGAACTCTGAAAAAATGAAGACTGTATACTTGAAGACTTAAAAATAAGAAATGAGAAATAAAAACATAGTTTAAATTTCAAGAACATAGAAAATTAACCGGCGGAGGTGGAGAGGGAGGAAGTTTATCACTGTTATATAGGATACAAATAGAGCAATTAAGATTTTCAGCATTTGAAAGAGTAAAACAAGCAATCAAAAATCAGATGACAACCTCAAACCAATTGTTTAAAACCTTCGAAGCCGGAGAAAACAAAAGGTCCATGAAGTCTCTGCCAAAAACAACAACACATACTTAAACATAAATTAGAAAGAAACATTGCAGTTTCATTAATTATAGTCAAAGTTCAATAAATAAAATAAAAAATAACAAAAGCTTCAACATTTTACAACAATAAACCAAGATTAGATAAACACATACAAATAAAGAATAAAGATATAGCTCTTACACCATGTCCTTTTGGCCCAAAGAAATAGCCCTCCGAAGACATTTTGCCCAGAAAGCTGAATTTTTTAACTTATCCCCCAGCCGATGATTAAAAGATGAAACACCATGCCGAGTTTCTGGCGTAGGTGAGTCCAAAAGAAGATCCATGAATTTGCAGAATCTTTCTAATTGAGCCTCATATCTGAATGCATCAAGAACTCAAAATCTTAAGATATTCCTATTTAATCTATTAAATATAGTTGGAAACTGTAAGAATGAACAAAAGTGCTGAATTTATATACAGTAAACAACTTTGAACATATTGAAGACTAAACTAAGTCAATAGACATTGCCGTAAAGTCCGATCATCATGGTTTGCATTTTATGTAGCCATTCGAAGATCATAAGCATATGAATTATCTGCTATCCTTAGAAGATGTAAGCAACATAAACATCTCTAGAGTTTTTTACTTTTCCAGCATGATGTAAGTGGTTGCAATTTTTCTTATATTCGTGAGTGTCCGGGCATTTATGCACACCTCTGACTATTCTAATAGTACATAAAATCTAACTCTACAACATTTGGATGTCAAGTAATTCATAGAAAATTAATTCCAAACACCACCATGATGTAAGTGGTAGCGACAGTCCAGTGATGTGTACTTTATTCAAACATCACAAGTCCTATATTTATTAGTTTTCTTGGAAACAGAAAAATTGGAACTTCACTCCAATATATATGGGTAAACACGCCCATCTCTAGGTCAAGCACCGAAAGACATTGAAGGAATGTAGACACGGGAGGTGTCGACAAAATCAGAAGTCCTATATTTAGAGATGTCCACGGGGCAGGGCCAGGGAATGGCTTTCCCTTCCCCGTCCCTGCGAAATTCATCGTTTTTTTTTTTTTTACGAGGATTCCTAGCCGGGAACCACATTTTCTCAGTTCATTTTTTTTGCTTTTTTTAGTTTTTTTTTTTTACTATAATCTTAAATAATTAATTTTTCTTATAAAATATCTATAAATTTCAATTATATTATTTTTTTTTTTTAGGAAAACTTCAATTATATTGTTAACTGTTAAGAAAAGAGGTTCACTTGAATATATAATTTCACTAAAAAAAATATATTTATTTTATCTAAAAAGTAAAGTAATTAAATGAGAGAAAATTAATTTTTAATTAAAAATAATAATAAAAGAGTAAACGGGTCGGGGATCGGGGAAACGGAGATGGAGAATACATTCCCCTTCCCTAGCCGTGTTTTTCCCACAAGAAATTTTTTTTCCTCATTCCCCGTCTAACCAGGGATTCCCTACCGCACAGTAAAAATGAGCATCTCTACCTATATTAGAACTATTTTATTGGCTTTAGCAGATTAAAATACCAAAAAAGCACAAAACAGAAGGATGAAGTCCTAATAACCTGTGATAAGCGTCCGCATCTCGTTTGGAGAACTTAGAAATTTCAGAATGATTAAGGTCCTTATTAGGACCTAACAAAAGATACCGCCCATCCAAACAAGGCGTAAGCGATGAGGGATTCCTCTTCAAAAGCTTTAATCCGTGCCGCCCTAGCTCTAATTCCCTAACTTCCATTAAAGGCGATACAAAACACGATCCATAAGTAAACGAAACAAGAACAGAGAACAGACGAGTTAGATAGATTATGAAAGCAATTAAACCGACTTGATGACAGAAGGCCGGAGAAGACTCTGAAGATAACTGCAGCGAGAGAATTTAAAGCCGGGGAAGAGCTCCTCCGTCACGGCGGCTCCGCCGAGTACATGGCGGCGCTCGAGCACTGCAACGGAGAGGCCTCCGCGAGCTAGGTACGCGGCGGCGGTGAGGCCATTGTGGCCACCGCCGATTACCAATGCATCCCATTTCTTGTTCTTCAACACGGCGGCGCTGCTGAAACTCCGGCGCCACATTGTTTTCGTTAGGTGACTGTGGGTACTGTGATGGTGGAGTGATAAAGAACCCGTGGGAAAGTGAAAGGCGTGACACGTGTACGCTTTTTATTGGATGATATGAATTAAAGAAGAGTTTTGTCGACCTTTACGCCTGAAATCTAATACTGACAAAAAGAACGATAACGAGGCGAAATATATTCGCGCCTCGTTGCAGAGCAACAACTTCATTTCTTAGAAGCTTAACTTGTCATGTGAGCATCATTTGTCCTTACTCGTAACCATGGAGAAATATTTTATAATAGAAAAGATTACTTTTTTTTATTTTTATACTTGTGATCTAGTTTTAATTTAATCTATATGGGCGTATTTGGTGCAGGGATTAAGAGGAATTAAGTTAACCTGAGTATTAAGTTAAGCTGAAGATAAAGTTAATCTTTGTTTGGTACAAAAATTAAGTTAAACTGAATTAAGTTTGACTGTTGTTTGGTATAAGGATTAAGTTAAGCTGAGTATTAACTTAAATTGTGTTTGGCATGAATATTAAGTTACCCTTTCTGAATTTATATTTATCATTTTCATACTTTTTTTTAATGAGTCCACACATTATTTAACTTATATGTATGCTTTGACTTATTTATTTGGCAATATATAAAATTACTTTCATTTTAAATTGTAACAACATAATATTCATTCCGTAACCAAATTATAATTTGGATATAATATATAAAATTTTAGTTCAACCAAATGAGAGATAATAATAAGATCAATCACTTACACGTAGTACATTATAAAGTTGTTTCATTCATTTATTTATTGAGGTTTTCCATTTAGCAAATATTCGTTCTGCCATTAAATCTCGAAAGTATGACTATTTAATTGAAGATTCGTCCATTACCGCTCTAGTGAGAGTAACACCAACATCATCCCCCATTTGTATTTGTCATGTGGACAATATCTTCCAGACTAATATATTCGTTCGATGGTCCATAATCTAAACAAACAGTAGATCGGGAAAATCGAAATGAATGAGAAGAGGGAAAAAAAACTAAACAGACCGCAACAACTAGATGTTAAACGATGCGAAATCGAGAGTAGAACAACATTAATGAAAGCGAAAGAATCATTAGAGGCATAAATCGAACCAAAAATCATAGAGATCAGGGTTCGGCCATATTCGAAACGAGAGAGAAGAGAGAATGTGAAACGAGGTGTCAGATGAAAAAAAGAACTCAGTTTAAGAGATAGTTTATTACATATAATTCTTATTAAGTTAATACGGATTAAAAAAGTGTAAAAATGGTACTGAATGGGTTGGTAGCGCAGTTAGTTATCTTGTTTGATTTTAATCCATTTCAACTTTACGGTCACAAGTTTGAGCTCAGAAATCGGTATTTGGCTCTCATATTATTTGAGAGCAGTTATGCCCTCTATGTAGGATTTGTTGGTCTCATTCTCCCAATTTATATTTAAAAAAATAAGAATTATGAGTATTACTTAATACGAGTTAAGTTAATAGCCAACCCAAACATGCCCTAAATGAACTACTTTATCACAACAAATTGTTAAATGAATTTATAATTATGAACTAAAATAAAAGGCCTAAAACTAAATCTAAATTTCATACTATGTATCAAAAAAATATTCTACCAGCACAAATTAACATTATTAGTTAAAATATATATATATATATATATAATTTAAACGAGCTGATAAGCGTGGCTTCTCCAACTTTGAACAGATTTATTTTTTAAAAAAAATGGAAGTTGCTACGTGGCATCATCTCTCCTACTTTACTAAAAATAATTTTTGGTGATTTTTCCCTTTAAACCCACCAATTTAAAAATTCAAATTTGCTTTTACATTTCATTGAAACATTAATTTTACCGAGAAAATTTCTCCTCTCCTTGTGCTATCTCTCTCTCGATCCATCCAACAAAATGAAAAGTAGATTTTGTTGAGTTCTGTCTCCATAATGGTTCTCTCCAATACATCGTCGACGAGAGCAGGTTGAAAACACTAGAAAGTTCCATGATTCAAATCTAGTTCCGATTTTCCCACACATGATCATTGGCCAGACAGTTTAAGGAAAGATGAAGGTGAAAATTAGATGTAGCAAAGAAAAGAGACAGGATAAAGAAGAGAGAGAAAGAGAAAGATGGGTTGAAGAGAGAAATGTTGTGCCAAAAAAAAAGGAGAAAAAAAAAAGAAAGAAATGCTCTCAATTTCACTGTTACTCGGATTCACCTAGATTTTCGCAAGATTTAATTAAACCACGGTACACTAATCCGAGTTTGAGTAATCCTTCCTCCAAACATATAACTAATCCCTCCACCAAACAGCTCCTATATTTTAAAATTTTAATAATAGTTACTTTTAGTTTTTATGTTTTTTTTAAATTTAATTTTATATTTATATTCTCTTAAAAATTAAATTATTTGAAAATTAAAATAATTCTTTTATTAATATATTAAAATTCATAATAGCCTAATGATCATTGTAATCAACTTACTTCATGTAACTAACTATTTTTGTATTTAGATTAAATGTAAATATTATTAAAATGTCACAAGTAAAAGTAAAAGTATTCAATTTTAAATTATAGAGATTAAAATTTAATCTCAAATATAAAGATTAAAAAAAAAAATTCCTTTATATTATTACAATATTTATCTCAAACAAAACATTAATTCGTCAACCAAAACATTAATTAAGAAAAGCGTAGCATTATATATATACTCAAA
>JBBMKA010000022.1:11661352-11682677 GCA_037833695.1 Sechiopsis laciniata
CACTTTCTAATTTGGAAATAGAGGTTTCCAAATCAAAACCTCGAAATTGACGAACAAATCGACAAAAACAGAAAGCGGCGACAACGAAATCCAACAAAATCGATGAAACAAAAATTGATGAAACCTAAACCATAAAAATTGAAGAAATCTAAAGAAAATCGTCGAAAGCAAAGAAATCCAATGAAATTGGAACAGAAATTGAAAGAGAAGACAAAAATTGGAACCCTATGACTTTGGACAACAAGAAATTAAGAACCAAGAACAAATGGACGAAAACCCATCGGAAAAAGAAGAA
The DNA here is from genome assembly GCA_037833695.1 of Sechiopsis laciniata. Classification (NCBI taxonomy): domain Eukaryota; kingdom Viridiplantae; phylum Streptophyta; class Magnoliopsida; order Cucurbitales; family Cucurbitaceae; genus Sechiopsis; species Sechiopsis laciniata. Next base: position 11,661,648 of record JBBMKA010000022.1, read on the forward strand.
ATCGAAGGAAAGCGCCGAAAATCAAAAGAACCATGAACAAATCGACGGAAACCACCAGAAATTGCTGAAAATTAAAGGAATCGCAGGAAATAGGTTTACTAATCGATGGAAGAAAGATAAAGAAAGAGTGGCTGAAGTGTAGGAGAAGAAACAAAAATTGGAAATAAAATGAATATGGAAAAAATAATAAAAGAATTAAAAGAAGGGTAAAATAGTAACTAACAATCGTTTGATTTTAAATAAAAAAAATAATGGAAAAATATTGTTGTAAATAAGTTGGGATTTGAACACGCTTGCAATTACTTTTCTAAAAGTGGACAGATAGTACAATTTCCCAATTAATAATCCATCGCAAGTATAAGTAAGTAGGCCCATTAACACAACAATTTAACAGGTCGATGACGCGATTGGTTATCTAGTTTGGTGTTAATTCATTTTCACTCCACGATCACGAGTTCGATCTCTGGAATTGGTATTTGTAATCTCTCTTCCCCCAACTTCTAAAAAAAACACAAGTTAACATCATGACCCCTACACATCATTAAATTTGAAGGTAGACCCTTAAAAGTGAGATTATTTTTTTTTCATTTCAGCCCCCCTTCTGTTTTTCTTTTTTTCTCCACCTCTCAATTTCTGGTCCCTGTGCGCCTCAGACACGTGGGACTCACCACTCAGAAACGACTAGTTCTCCCTTTCTCACGCCCAACTTCTCTCCATTTTCTTGCCTCGTGTTTCATCTCGTGACGCATCTTTTTTTCGTTGATCGTGAACCCTTATCAAACGACATCATACAAAGCGTACTAGATCGACAAGAAAATCCCATCCATTAATTTTATATGCAATCAAAACAAGTAGCTCTTGCACGTCAAAATGGCAAGGAGACATACGTTAACAAAACTATAAGGAAAGGACAACGACAATAAAATTAAATCCTATACTATGAAAGCTTGATAAAAAAAAAAAAAAAAGTCTAAATAGTCACGTGGCCATGTGCAACAATTTTTTAAAAAGAAAATAAAAGAAAATTCTTGATTGGCTGCCTAAATGGGTCCCACGAAAGTAAGGCGAGAACTATGATGTGGAATTTTAACGGTTAATTAACAATGATTACCTATTTTAGTAATATGGTGTTTATATATCTCCACTTTAATATGATATATTGTCTACTTTCATATAAATTTTAATAATTTTATATTTAATTGTATCTAGAATGTTGCATATCAATAAAGATGTTGTCCTTAATTTATATATTTATGATATTTCTCTTATCTAAGTTAAGTGGAACTCAATTTTTTTTTTTTTTTAAAAAAGGTAATGTAAAGCAAGTTTAATTGCACTTTCAATCATTCTCGCTTCGAATAAAAGTATACCTTCTCCTCTCAAACAAAATAGTATATTTAAACTCTTTTGAGGTTTGACTGTTGGGATGCAAACAAAATATCTTACATTGGTTAGAAGAGGGGAAGATCATGGGTATATAAGTGATGACAACCATTTCCATTGATATGAAACCTTTTGGAGGAAGCCTAATAACAAAGCCATGAGGGTCTAGTCCCAAAATGGACAATATCATATGAATGTGGAGATTTGTGGAGATTCGGGTAGGGTTGTCATCCTCATCATCGACTGCTTTGTTCTACACATGAGAATTTCACCTACATTGCTTAGTTAGAGACATGATTTTAATCTCACTTTTTCTATGGTACAAAATGGAGGAAGAAGACTACAAACCTTACATAAAAGATACGCCACCAACTTTTTTGGTGACTTTAATACCACTTGTTTTTCACATAGTTGTTGATTATCATCGAAAAGGTTTTTTGTCACTTATGTTTTCATGATCTTCTTCTTTTTTAATTAGTGTGGGATTTTTTATTGCACTCCTAACGTTTATGTTTAAAATCTATTTACCACTTTGGCAACGATTCTATACAACTATACAAATTTTATATTTAAATATGAGAGGTAGGGAATTCAAACATCTCCTATTTCATGAAATACTTTTTAGCCATAGAATATTTTAATGCTTATTCAAAGATAATTTAACCCCACTCACTAGACGTTAAAATACTTTTCTCCTTGTGAAATGGTAATTGCCTTTTCCCACTAATCGCCATTGAAACGATCTCTTTTCCTTCTCTCTCTCTCAATAATTTAGACTTTTGGTCTGAAAAAAAAATAAACTTTACTTTTGAAGATTTCTCTTCTCCATCACTATCAAAGGGTTCACACTCTTACCACTGAGTTTTCTGCAAAAAAAAAAAAAGCTCAAATTTCAAGCCACCATGAAAAAATTCCCTTCAATTCCCCTGTTCTTTCTCCTCTGCAACTTATGCCTTTCAATGGCGACCTTAAACGATGAAGGAAATGCTCTTTTATCCTTCAAACAGTCCATTACTGAAGACCCATTTGCCTCTCTCAGCAACTGGAATTCTTCTGATGAAACCCCATGTTCTTGGAATGGAGTTACATGCAAGGATCTAAAAGTTGTTTCTTTAAGCATTCCCAAGAAGAAACTCAATGGGGTTCTTCATTTTTCTTTAGGGTTTCTTTCTCAGCTTCGTCATGTGAATCTCAGGAGTAATAACCTTCATGGGAGCTTGCCAATGGAGCTTTTTCAAGCTAATGGAATGCAAAGTTTGGTGCTTTATGGGAATTCCTTTTCTGGGTCTGTTCCTGATGAGATTGGTAAGCTCAAAAACCTTCAAATCTTGGATTTGTCTCATAATTTGTTTAATGGGTCGTTGCCTGTTTCGTTAGTGCAATGTGGAAGATTGAGAATTCTTGATGTTAGTCAGAATAATTTTACTAGTTCTCTGCCTCTAGGGTTTGGTTCCAGTTTGAATTTCTTGGAGAAATTGGACCTTTCTTACAATGAGTTTAGTGGTTCAATTCCAATGGATATTGGTAATTTGTCTAGCTTGCAAGGGACTGTTGATTTGTCTCATAATTTGTTTTCTGGTTCAATCCCTGCTAGCTTGGGAAACCTTCCTGAAAAGGTTTATATTGATCTTACTTATAATAACTTGAGTGGTTCAATACCCCAAAATGGTGCTCTTATGAACAGAGGACCAACTGCTTTTATTGGGAATCCTGGTCTATGTGGACCACCATTGAAGAATCCGTGTTCTTCTGAAACTCTCGGCGCGAGTTCTCCGTCCTCGTTCCCGTTTTTCCCGGACAATTACCCACCTGGGAGTTCTCAGGGTAATGGTAAAAAGTATGAGAAAGGAGGGTTGAGTAGGAGCACTTTGGTTGCGATTATCATCAGCGACATTATTGGTATTTGCCTCATTGGGTTGGTGTTTTCGTATTGCTATTCGAGGTTTTGCACTCATAGAAACGGGAAGAAGGCGGACCAATCTAATAATGGTTGTGAGAAGGGAGAGAAAGGAAGAAGGAAGGATTGTCTCTGCTTTCAAAAGAGCGAATCCGAGGATGTTTCGGAGCATATGGAGCAGTTTGATTTGGTACCTTTGGATTCACGAGTCACGTTTGATCTCGATGAACTTCTCAAGGCATCAGCATTTGTTTTGGGAAAAAGCGGTATCGGGATAGTGTATAAAGTTGTGCTTGAAGATGGTCTCACTTTAGCTGTGAGAAGATTGGGTGAAGGAGGTTCACAAAGATTTAAAGAATTTCAAACTGAAGTTGAAGCAATTGGGAAGTTGAGACATCCAAATGTTGTTAGCCTTAGAGCATATTATTGGTCTGTTGATGAGAAATTGCTTATTTATGATTACATAGCAAATGGGAATCTTGCATTTGCCATTCATGGTTAGTTTTCTTAACCTTTTTGCAGCTATAGCTTTTATCTTTACATAGTTTATGATTGTTATTCATATATAGAACTCTTTGAACATCTTCAGGGAAGCCTGGAACAACATCATTTACACCGCTACCGTGGTCTGCTCGGTTAAGAATCATGGAAGGTATAGCGAAAGGGTTGGTTTACTTGCACGAGTTCAGCCCCAAAAAGTATGTCCATGGCAATTTGAAGACAAACAGCATACTACTTGGACACAACATGGAACCACATATTTCAAATTTTGGACTCGCCCGCCTCGTTAACATTGCTGGAGGATCTCCAACCGTGGAATCGGGTCACATGACAGAGGAAAAACCACATGAGAAACAACTAAAACCTGCCACCTCTGAATCTAGTACATTCAGTTCTGGAATGAGTTCTTACTACCAAGCCCCGGAAGCATTCAAAGTCGTGAAGCCATCACAGAAATGGGACGTTTACTCATTCGGCGTGATATTACTCGAAATGATCACCGGAAGGCTGCCAATAGTTCAGGTGGGAGCCTCGGAGTTGGACCTTGTTCAATGGATTCAACTCTGCATTGAGGAAAAGAAGCCACTTTCAGACGTGATTGACCCGTCTTTGACTCCAGACGACGATATAGACGAGGAGATCATCGCGGTTTTGAAGATAACATTAGCTTGTGTCCAAAACAGTCCCGAAAGAAGACCCTCGATGAGACATGTTTCTGATGCTTTGAGCAAGATGGTTGTAACTTCAAACTGAACAACAAATCATGTATACTCAAAAGCTGAAGGTCGAAAAGGGTTAAAAAAGAACCTCGTGCCTTTTCGATCTCTATGGTGCAAATGAAATCAAGAAAAGGTGCTAATGAAGAAGCATGTTGTTCATTTGAACAGAAACTCATTAGAGTTGAGGGCATGGAACTAGTACTAGACACTAGTAGAGGTTGCAATAGAATTTGTTTTTCTCATATTTACTGTCTTAAATATTGTCATCACAATGTTCATAATCTATGGTTGGTCTCTGTGAAAACTAATAATAGATTGGAGAAATGGATTATGTGTTTGTTTTTCAGTTTTGAGGTTGAAATTCAGCATTTTCTAAGTGAATTGATTTTGAAGTGAGAAATGGCTGACTTTGATAAGGGCCTGATTGTATTGTAGGGACCAATGCCTGCAAATTCTGCTGCCAATAAAGAAATTGCAAATTATTTCATTTCATTCAACTTCTTTTTTTATTCAAAAAAAAAAAAAAAAAATATTTTTTCTTCTCAAAAAAATAACATATATATATATATATATATATAGCTTTTCAAAAAATATTAAAATACTATATGGTACTTCAACTTTCATCTTTGTTTTATTTTGGTTACAAGACTTTAAATCTTAATCCTTAGACTTCAATGTTTATTTTATTTTGGTCTTCAAACTTTTAAACTTTTAATTTTAGTCTCTCAACTTTGAAAAGATTTTAAAATAGTCTCATGGTTTATGTAAAACTTATGGAACTTTAAAAGTATTAAAAAAAAAAAAAAAAAATCAAATCCTCATCTTCTTCCTCATTATAAAATATTAAAAATTTTAATTTAGCATTCTTTGAAAAAAAAAAAACAAAAAGAAAATTAATTTACAAATGTAAAAATTAATATATTCTCATAAAGAAGGTAAAGTGTCGATAAAAAAGAAATGTATATTTGAATTTATTAGATTTTCTGTTAATATAAATTTAAAAAATGATATAAAATTAAATCATATATGGAATTTTGATATTTGAATTCATAAATTCATTAAAAAAATCCTATTCAAACCAGACCAATTTTTTACAGTATTATTAAATAAAATAATTAGATTTTAAGAATTTCATATTATTAAAAAAATAATAAATAAAAACTCATATCCTTCCGTAAGCAACTACATTTAAGGCGTGTTTGGTGCATAGATTAGGATTAAGTTAGTCGGTATTAAGTTAAGCTGAATAAGTTAAGTTGAGGATTAAGTTAATCTGTGTTTAGTGGACATGCTGGATTAAGTTAACTTGACTGTTGTTTGGTGCAGGAATTAAGTTAAACTGAGATTTTAGTTAACATTTTTTTTTTAATGTTTACTCTTTAATTTATTTTTCCTTAATAATAGATAAATGACAAAATGACATTCATTTGAATTAGTAGCAATATAATATTCATTTAAAAAATATGTTTATCAATATGTATTTTATTATTTATTTCAATTTTAACTTAATATCTATATTAAATTAAAAACAATATAACAAATTTTATATTTATTAAACAAATTTAGAAAGACATTTAAATTATGTAAAAAAACATTTTAATTTAATTGCTTAATTACAAGATTCGTATAAATTTAAAATTAAAAAAAAAAATTATTTAGTACCCCTAATTTATAATATAAAATTTAAAATAAAAAATATATCAATTTAATTTATTTAGTACACCCTAATTTTTGTGAATGGTAATTAAGTTTGAAATTCAATTTTACTCATATTTTAAAAGTAGTTCAAATAGGTTGATGAAAGTTATAATGAAAGTGTAAACCTAATTTTCATGCATTTTAAAATTATTTTACCTATTTTATTGGTTAATACTCATTCAAATTAAAATTGTAGTCAATATAGAAATAACAAAAGTACATTCACATATGGGTGTATATAATAAAAATCCATTTACATGCTTAGAATCAAGCCATAAAATAACAAGTAAATTTTTTTAGGTATATAATAATAAATCTAATTATATTTTAACTAGAAAAATGAGTTTTAAAATTTAGCAACATTTTATCTCAACAAAGTTACTACAGTGCCTTATTTAATAAAATTTACCAACAATTGATTTCACTTTAACATAATTGTAAAATAGTCAATTAAACTATTTAATAGTGTTTTTTCAATTAATTAAACAAAAGTATCCAAATGGATTCAAATTCTTTATAAAAGTTTACATGTTTTGTTCTATTTGATTTTTTATTTAATAAAATTCATTAACAACTTTTAAAATGAATATAGTATTTTTTTTAAAAAAAGAACTTACAACAACTAGGAAAAGGGATTCGAAACCATTTTTAAATACCATCGAAAAAATAACAAAATAAATTTCTTGACATTCTATTATATGCATTTTATATTTACAAATCTAAAAAGAATGCATTTTATATTTTATAAATAAAAAGATTCATACAAGCTTTCTCGATAAAAATTTAAGATTGGTTAACTCAGTTGCTAATATCTATTATTTCAAATTGTTTGTTAATTATATTGTTAATATCTATTCCTTCCCAATCTAAGAAGATTCATACTAGATCTTAACAAAATTTTGTTACAATCAAAAAATTGTCTCATAAAATTCAAATATATTTCTTTTATTCTTTTGAATCATTTATTTCTTTAGATTATTTAACATTTAACATTAAATTTAAAAATCATACAAGTATATATTAAATAAACTATAAAACATTAAAAAATAATTTTATTCTAAAAAAATAAAACATAAAAAATAATTTGAATAAACTTTTAAATCTAAATTTTAAAGTTGAATAAATTGTTTGAAAAATATAATTAAAGATGATTTCAGAAAATGAGGTAGAGAAAGAATATATGAGGATTATTGTTGGATTTCGTGAAGGTTAATCCGTCCATCAAACACGAATTGGAGGGATTAATTTAATCTGGGTAACTTAATACTTACACCAAACATGCCCTTAGAAATTTTAAGTTAGGAATGAGATTCCATAATTTATGAGATGTATACCTACTTCAGAGGGAGCGAAACGACGACAATAGAACATTTGCTCTAACTTGGTGAACAAGTCAACTGAACGAAAATATAAAGCGGTTGGCACAACTACGACCAACCTGCTTCTCGGGACTCAAAAAAAAGTTTTCAAAAGAGAGAGTAAGAAAGTTTTGAATACTTTTGAAAGACTATATGACGCAATAATAAGGATTAACAACATCAACTATATTACATTTATCATGTAACTGGTAATGTGACTTGCAAAATTGGTCATACCCCCTTATAACAAATTTTAGACCATATTTGATGTGGCTCCATTGCATATGAAAATGTCGAGGAGTCAACAATTAAAATTAAAGAAAGGAAACTATCTTAGCATGGTGACACGGGGTTGAACGAACATGCATCCACATGCAACATGTATTGGACATGCATCCATATGCAACATATGCCACATATTTTCGTAACGACCCTCTAGATATGAGTTTTTGTTGTTTGGTTATTCCGATTAAGATTATTGACCCTTTTAGCTCTAGGGGAAATTTGATCATTTTACCTCTAGATGACAAACTTACAATTAACCATGACTTGTGGGCCTTTCTGTAATTTCAAGAATTTGTGGGGTAAATTTGTAATTTTGGGAAGGTTTTTGTATGAGACTAAGGGTTTTATTTACATTATTACATTCCACACTTAGAGAATTCTAGACAAGCTAGAGAGAACGAGTCCCCCACGTCGCATGACTCTCTCCCCCCTTGTCGGTGTGGATCCAATACTCCCAGATGCCCCAACCAGCTCGCGTACGCCTTTTCCCATGTTAGCGCATGCACCCCGCGCCCATGTGCTCTCAGACCATCACCCTCAAGGCCCTGCTACACCTCGTCGCTCGACCCTCATGCACGTTAGGGTGCATGTGTTATGCATCGAACCAACCAGCTAGTTCGAGCCTGGTAGCACACTACATGTCATCGTGCCTAAATTCATGTACTGATTCCTATTTCCAGGTACTTGGGTAATTTCTTATTCTTAGGTAGCATGTTAGTTTAAAATATCTATTTAGTGCTTGATTAGTTATATTTGTTTAGGTTGACTGACTTAAGCTACTAGATCTGTTTAGGAGTTCATTCGAGCCTTATTTTGTATTACTTTTCAGGTAAGGATTTCTTATCTTTGTTTGTGTGGACCATATACTCTATGTATAGATCTTGTATGTTGTTATATATGTGATGTATTGTTCTTGATGCATGCTTTGATTATGAGGTCTTAGGATTTAGAGTGTCTATCTCTTGTCTTCTATTGTTGATATGTAAGAATCAGACTTCTAAAACAGTCTTAGACTCGGTTCTTACTTAGCATGCATGGTAAAAAAATTATAAAAAAAATACCAAGAATTCAAAATCTATTTATTTCAAACTGTAAAATCATTCAACGGGGTAGAAACTGTAAACATGAAAATGAGCCTCTGACCAAAGTTTATAAAACAGTTCAAGTAATGAAATAATCAGAGATGTCTCTCCTAACCAACATGCTGAATAGATAAAATGCAAGAATAAAAGTAAGACTCTATGTCAATGGACTCCTATGATCCATCAGCTCCTCCTTTTGCCATCTTGGTGCTGTCTCAAGTTACCTGGTGGAAAACCATAGAATAAGGGTGAGTATGAAAGGTACTCAGTAAGAATCCCTAACTGGGGTATAGTATGCATACCATCACATTATCTAGCATCATAGCAATAAATGCAATACAATCAGCCTAAAGCTTGAGTTATCAACATAACTCCTTTACGAGGGCACTTGGCCTCTCGACCTAACGATCAGCTCACCGCACTGACCTGAACACTTAGGGGACGCCCTAAGTGTTTGACTCTAAACTCACTGGGAATAGTGTACTGACGACACTAGCCCAAAGGAGCCATCCTTTAGGCATCTAGAGCCTGTACGCGCACACCGCATGCTACTGCAAATCACGTAAATGTAGGCCTACTTAGACTAGCCTGGTACATGTCCACATGTGTGACGGCCCAAATTTTTTTTACGGTTCTCCAGGTATGATTTTCAGTTAATTCAGGTTGTTTGTTGGGCCGTTATTGCCGTTTTATCCTTAAAGAGTAAATTGGTAAATTCACCCTTAAGGTCATTTTTATGATTTAATAAGTTTTTGGGTTTTAATTGTGGTTTCAGGGCTTAGTGGTTAGTTTTGCAATTTGAAAGTTTTTCCATGTGTCCTTTTAGGGGAATTGATCGATCGACCAATTGATTCATCGATTTCATTATAGGAAAAGCCAGAGCGAGTCATTAGTCCCCTTCATCTCTTCTCCACCAAGCGCCGTCTTCTTCTCCGACCTCTTCATCAATTGCTGCCTACTCCATCACCGATCTCTGCACCGAGCCGCACGCACGCCTGCCTTGATCGCAGTCGCATAGCCCTTCGATCGTCAAACCTGCTCGAAACTCTCAGCCGCACCGTGCTCGCCTGCCTGCACCACCACTCGCACCCGTGGTCACTAGCCTGCTTGGCTGCACACTGAACCCTCACACGCCAGACCGTGTCGCACGCAGTAGCTGCCGTCCACCTATATTCGCACGGTCGCGCACTGGCTCTGCCTTATTCTGCGCACGCCAGCGCCAACCAGCCACTGCAGTCGTGTAGTCTGCCCAGCCACCGCACGCACCTCGTTGATCCTGCACATGCCATTGCCGTAGCCCCGCGTCAGTCGAGCCGTGTCTTCATGTATGGTCTTCTGTTTCTCGGGATTTGGGTAAATGTCTATTTACCCTTGAGTTCCCCTGTTAAATTGCATAGCCTGATTTATTAATTATTTTATTATCTTTTCTAGGTTGTTATTAGCTAGTTGGTGTTGGTATCTGTAGCTCAAGGGGCAAATTTATATTTGTTATATATTGTTATTTCAAGTAAGGATTCCTTGTTGTGGTTGTGCAGACTCTGCGTGAACTATCGTTGATTGTATCTGATGCCTGCCTGTTCTACTGTATTATAAGCATGTGTTAGTGAATAGGATTGATGTGATGATATGGCTGTATTGCGAGCATGCGTTGATTTCTTGAGTTAGGTTTATTAGTACCATGCTAGGGTTGTATGTCTTAGTTGCTGAGCATGTTGATGATCTGTTAGGAATCGAGCTTGTTGTACTCTTATCATATCTTACAGTTAGGTTGTCATCATCTAGAAACTGAGAGTGGACACGACGTATGTTATCCCTACAGATTGGGACCAGTGAGGATCGGGTTGTGGTGTAGCATGCCACTCTAGTGAAGTCTAGTTTGTGGCCTGCTAAAGCGGGATCCTTTCCTTGGTGTAAGCCTACCTTGGGATGAACCTTAGCTTCAGGTGATAGGTGTGAATAGGCTGCCACAATTGGGTGTCGAGGGCCTCCCACCAGCTATGGATCAGTGGACACCATTCCATATAGTTAGACATGTGGACCTGGACTGGTGTAGTTTGTATAGACCTATAGTTACCCCAGTTTGCAGTAACATACGGTGTCCGTGCACACACATTAGATGCTGAGAGGATGGTTCCCTCGGGCTAATGTCGTCAGCACACCCTTCTGTTCAGTTTAGAACCAGACACTAGGTACTCTCCCAAGTGTCCAGGATCAATATAGCGAGCTGATCACTAGCCGAGAGTTAGAGACTCTCGAAGTTTGGGTTTATGTTGATAAATCATGCTGAGTTCATTTGGTTGACTGTATTGCATGTAGGCTAGGATGCTAGATGATGTGGTGTTTGCGTACTGTACCCCGACTGGGGATTCTTACTGAGTACCTTCGTGATCACCCTATTCTATGGTTTTTCCACCAGGTAACTTAGGACAGCACCGGGATGACTAGAGGAGGAGCTGACTAATCATGGGAGTCTACTGTTGTCATTTTATTTATTTAATTATTCTTTCATTCATTATTTGTTTCAGCATGACTGATAGGATTGGAATTTTATTATTTCAACTGTTTGAATAATCTCTAGCTAGAGGCTCCAACTCGTTTAAATATTTTTGTTAAACGTTTATGCTTTTGAAATAAAGAGGATTTTGATTTTTGGTTTTTTGTTAGAACTGTTTAAAAACATGCATGCTGAGTAAGAACTGGGTCTAGGGCTGTTTTAGAAGTTGGGTTCTTACAACATGCCTAACATGACTTGGAATGGTGTCCATTGATCCACGGCTAGTAGGAGGCCCTCGACACCCAACTGTGGCAGCCTATTCACACCCATCACCTGAAGCTAAGGTTCCTCCCATGGTAGGCTTGCACCATGATTAGAATCCCCCCTAGTAGGCCATAAACTAGGCTATACTAGGGGCAGCATGTTACATCACATCCCCATGCCTGAGAGAACGGTATGTTACATCACATCCTCTTAGAGCCTCTAGATGATGACAACCTAACTAACACATATGCTAAGAGTGCTACATGTTCAGTCCTAGGCAGATCAAACAAACATGCTCAATAAGCAGATAATCAAGTCACCCTAAATAGGATACTACCGCATAGATAAACATAACTAAAATACATGCTAGCACTCTAACAAATAGGTTATCATGGTCCACAGATATAACTACCAAGACATGCTCACATACAAACAGACATACAATTGTTCAGAGTAAGCTACCTAAACATGCTCGCAGTCAGTATAACATACAAGTAATAAGATACAATGATCATAAATGCAGGGTCCACACAACCCAGGTAAGAAATCCTTATTTTAAAATAATACATAACAAAGTGTTCCTTGAACTGCAGATACCAACCCAACAAGCTAACTACACCATCTAAAATAGTTCGAATGAACAATCAGAATATCGAATGAGCTGGCTAAACAGAACTTAGGGAATTAGAAATTACCCAAATCCAGAAGACCGAAGAACAACGCGCAAACGCTGCCTAGGCGCACGACGGATGACTGCAAGGCATCAACTGCGGCTGTGAGGTAAGGTGGACGCGGGCGAGGGCTATTGCGCGCGACATGCGATGTACTGCTCGCACGTGCGCGGCTGCGAGTGCTGTAGTGCTGCGGTGCCGTGGGAATAGGCGCACGGGCACATGCATGATGCTGCTTGGGGGCATGGATGCTGTGATGCGGGCAAGCGGGTCTGCGCAGACAGGTTCGATCTTAAATGACTCGGCTGGGCATGTGGCTGCGATTGGAAGCAGGCACAGGGGTTGAGCGCTACTGCGTGGCATCATAGGGCTGCTCGTGCACTCGAGTTCGCAATGCACACAGGTGCTCGATTGCAAGGCAAGGCGTGCGGCGCGGCTGGCGATTGAGAAGTTGTAGCAAGGCTCGGGCACGACAGCGATCGATAGAGGTGGAGAGAAGGGAAGCTAAAAAATGCTCTAGAACTCTTTGCACAATTAACGATGAATTTCCTCGTAAAACAGCTCAAATGAATGATCGCAACCTTTTAGGTTTAATGCCTCTTTTCCAAATTACAAAACTGACCTTCAAGCCCTGAAATTACAATTACGACCCGAAAGCTCATTAAATAACTAAACAGTACCAATTTATCCCTAAGGTTAAAACCGCAATAATGGCCCAACAAACTTAGATAATGGCTAGAAACATACTTGGAGAGTTGTGTTGAGAATTTTGCAAAATGTTAACAAAGTTTGTCCCACATGGAAAGTTTTGGCAAAATATTGGGAAAGTTGTCCTATATTGGAAAGGTGCAAGAAAGTGGTGTGCTCCACTCACTATAAAAGGAGCAAATGGGCTTGGATTCAAGGCATTCCAATTAGAATCACTTTAAGCAAGTGTACTAACTCTTTTGTATATGAAAGTTGAGCAAAAGTTGTGATTAGTATAAGCTCTGAAGAGTGGTATTTGTAATTGGAGTCGGGAAGAGAATTCTTTGAGATTGTAACAATTTTTCACATAGTAGAATTTCTTTCTTCCCGTGATTTTTTTCTCCGTTTTTGGAGTTTTTTCCACTTAAATCCTTGTGTTGTTTCCTTTAATTTCTTAGTTAATTTTCTTGCTTATATTCTTGCGGTAATTAGGTATTTTTCCCAACAAGTGGTATCAGAGCTTTAGGTAAGCAATTTTTTGAATTTCTGAGTATGCTCTGTGGTTGCAGCTTTGTCTGAGCTTCCACATCAAAAAAGAATTCTTTAAATAAGTTAGAGCTGGGTGTTGTGATTAGTGTTATTTGCTATTTGCTGATTTGTTAGGAGTGAAGCATAGATGTCAAACTTTACAAGTGCGATGAAGATTGACGTGGAGAAATTTGATGAAAGGATGATCGTTGGCTTGTGGCAAGTGTAAGTCAAAGATGTGCTGATACAATCTGGAGTACATAAGAATTTGAAGAGAAGACCAAGATGTGGTGCTTCTAAAATAAAAAGATTAAGCGGTGATGATGATCCAGTAGAGTTCGTCGATGGTTCTAGTAGAAGTTCTAAGAAGATAAGTTGCTGGGATTGCCTACAGGCTAGTTACATGAAAGAAAGTTATCCTAACAGAGCAAGTTCGTCCAAGGGCTCGGGTTCGAATGCTAACGTGGTCTCTCTTGCTAGAAGAGATGTTGATTCTCTTTGAAAAAAGAAAGAAATCATCCTTACTGTATGTCCGCTTTGCCATGATAGAGGATGTGATGTAAGCGGTTTGCACACAGGCATTGACTTGGTAGCTATGCAAGGTGTGGTGGAACTTATGTCGATGGTTGAAGAACTTCCTGATAAGCCAAGTAGGTGGAAGTTGCACTATAATTTCAGTAAAGTTTGTTGATATGTGACAAAGAAGGAAAATCTTGGAATGTGAAATTTCATGTGATATACTTTTGTGGTGGAGTATGTTATAATTCTTAGAGTTGAGGATTATGATTGTCGGTGAATACAATGTTGCAAGAGAAGATGTGGTTTTATTTTTACATATCTTGCCAAGGTGGAATTTGTTGAGAATTTGGCAAAATATTAACAAAGTTTGTCCCACATGGAAAGTTTTGGCAAAATATTGAGAAAGTTGTCTCACATTGGAAAAGTGCAAGAAAGTGGTGTGCTCCACTCACTATAAAAGGAGCAAATGAACTTGGATTCAAGGCATTCCAATTAGAATCACTTTAAGCAAGTGTACTAACACTTTTGTATACGAAAGTTGAGGAAAAGTTGTGATTGGTATAAGCTTTGAAGAGTGGTATTTGTAATTGGGTCGGGAAGAGAATTTTTGTGATTGTAACAATTTTTCATATAGTAGAATTTTTTTTTCCCCTGGTTTTTTTCTCCGATTTTGAAGTTTTTTCACGTAAATCCTTGTGTTGTTTCTTTTAATTTCTTGCTTATATTCCTGAGATAATGGGTATTTTTCCCAACAAGTTGTAACGAAAACTAGGGCCGTTACTTGATATATTACCAAGTATCGAGAGAATGATATAATGTATGAGATACGTGATCCATGAGAATTATTAATATATATGATATATTAATATTTATGAGATAAATATTAAAGAGAGTTTAATTATTTAAATGTGATTTAAATAATCAATTTTACATCGTCTTCACCAGTTCCCCTCTCGGATTTTCCGCTACATGGAAGAATGCTGTAAACAATTGCTTCAAAAAACACTCCTACACCGTCATTTTCTTACCGTCTTTTTCAGAAAGAAAAACAATTGGCGACTTCTCCATTCCCACCAGAAGTCTAAAATGGTATAAATCTGAAGGAGCATTGGCCACAACTTCGCCACACCGCCCAACTGCACACCAGCCACACAAATTCCAGCTTCTAACCTCTCAAATGGCGAACCCCAGTTGCCTGGATCTTCCATTTGTTGTTCCGTTAACAAGAATTTTACAGTTTACTTACCAGTTTAAATCCTCTACCCCATCTAGAACATTGTAGTAGATTCTTTTCCTTTTCTCCATGATTTCTTCTGCCGCCGGCCTTTCGCCGTCGCTCAAAACAGAGATTTATAACCCTAATGCGAATTGGGTTTTTGCCCCTTTAAGGAGAGCGTTCCAACATAGTAAGATTCATTGCTTGTTTTTATTGTTTATTTCTTTGTTTGCCTTTTTTTTTTCTCTGTTTTTATTTGAGAATTGAATACACTAAATGCTGAATTATTTGAGTTTGGTTTTTGTACTTGGAGGAAGCAAATGTGTAATGAATAGGAGGAGTTTTGCTTTTAGGGGAATTGTGGCTTCTGGAGTTTCAGTTATGGGCTCTTCTGCTGTTATTCAACCTGCTCAAGGTCAGAGTCTTCTTGTTTTCTTTTCAATATTCTTGGTTTTTATTCTTATTTTTATTGATATATGTATTTGAACTATGTTGCCCTACGATTACTTGGTCGGTACTCCACTATGTCTTTGAACTATGTTGCCCTATGATTACTTGGTCGGAAGTCCGGTATTTCTTCAAACTATGTTATTTGGACGTAGCTAACATCGTTAGTGAACTATGTAAAGCGCCGTGTTTTGTCTCACGTTTTATTTATTTATTTTCTTGATTGCTGTTTCTGATTTTCATAACAATCTCTTTTGTGGGTTCTGCTGTTATTGGCTTATAAGATGCAACTTGGGTAAGATTTGCTTCATCATTTTTGTAGGGATCGAAAGATTACCTTTCAAACCAGAAGGTTATAACTTCTGGACATGGCGGGGTCACAAGATACATTATGTAGTACAAGGAGAAGGTCCTCCAATAGTTCTTATTCATGGGTTTGGTGCTTCTGTATTTCATTGGAGGTTTGATATATTTGCCTTTTTCTCTTTGCATTTTCTGCTGAATTGTTGTATATTTTAATGAGTTATGAAGTTTTTAGGTTCTCTTTAAGGAACTATCTTGAATTCTGATTTAGCATCCTTTTGTTCCTATTTTATATTAATATTCAAGGTATTGGAACTTTGGATTCTGATTAATACATGCCTTCATGTATATCATGACTGTTAAAAATGGATTGAGTTTAGTAATAACTTAAACTTCTAGATCTTGTGGTTGTGGCAACTTGACTTTTTTCTGTATCAATTGAGTGATGCCATGCCATGACATGTTATCTTTCTTTTTTTTTTTTTTTTTTTTTCCAAATGAAGATATAACATACCAGAGCTGGCTAAAAGGTATAAGGTCTATGCCTTAGACTTACTGGGATTTGGGTGGAGTGATAAAGCAATTATTGAGTATGATGCCATGATATGGAGGGACCAAGTTGTTGATTTTATGAAGGAAATTGTCAAACAGCCTGCAATTTTAGTCGGGAACAGGTAATAATCTGAACCAAGTATAAGTATAAATGGAATTATGGGATGAATTAAATGCTTCTGTTTAGACTTTGCTTTGTAAAATGCTGTGAAGTCATTATCATCACAATTTGATTTTTTATGTACAACAATTTAGCATTTCAATTGTCATTTGTTATGAATTGTAATTTGATTGTTGTTCACCCTCATTCGTGTTTTCGTCTTCGATCAAACTACTTAGCATTTTAGTCCTTTGAAATAGAATTTATGTATGTGCATCTCTTAAGATTTGAAAGTATAGGTGGCTACTTAGAATTCATTACTCTTTCGATGTCTCTAGTGCCTGGTCTAGGGACGGGCGTGGTTACCTTGTTTTAAATTTTTTTTTTTGAGAGATGCCATGGGAAAACAACCTTCTACTTTAGAAAGATCTTTTTTGGATGGGTTTTAGAAGTGTGTTTTTTATAATACCACTCTCAAGTCCACAATTTTGTAACAAATAACTTTTTTTCCTGATCTAGTTTATGAGCACTTCAACTATTCTCATGGAACAGTTGCGTGACCCTACTACATTTGGTTGTAAAGAAATTCATAAGAAATTAATTTCTAGGTAGGTTAGACCATTCATAAAACTAAAAGCAAACTAAATAATATAAGTTACATGCGTGCAATTTTGTCAAGATGTTACCATAAGGGATTTTAGTTATCATTTCAATGTCCAAAGTCCTGCATGTTTCAAAGTGTGCTACCAATTTTTCGGATAAAAAACATATATGTTCTAAGTTGCATGCCTTGTAGATTCTGCTTCAACTCATATATACACTCGGCATAACTCACAAGCCACATTTTGCGAGTCTTACCCTATTTTATAAGACCATTGGTTCCTCATATTTCAGTTGCCAATAAGTAGGGTGGAGCTGGACGATGGTTATAATTAAAACTATTTCTGGATGTTGCAATCAAATTGACTCTGATTTATGGTTCTTTGGTAGCCTTGGAGGATTTACCGCCTTGGTTTCAGCTGCGGGATTGCAGGAGCAAGTACGTGGAGTTGTATTACTAAACTCTGCTGGACAGTTCGGAGATGCAAATAAGTTGACAGATGAACCAGAAGAAACAAGCCTCCAGAAGTTCATTCTGAAGCCACTGAAAGATTTCTTCCAGAGGATCTTTCTTGGAGTTCTTTTCTGGCAAACGAAGCAACCAGCTAGAATTCTTTCTGTTTTGAAAAGTGTAAGTGGCTGGCTAAGCTCTTCGTTTAAGGCATTGTTAGACTATGGTGATCATGCTCACTATTCCTTAATAACTTGTAAAGCTAAAAGCTATCAGTATACCAAAAACTATGAATTGTTTGTCCTCCAATAATGATTCACTTTTTATTATTATAAGCATCCACCCGAAATGTCTTTGGATTCATCTTTGCTGCCCTTACAGGTATACATAAATTCTGAAAATGTGGATGACTATTTGGTAGAGTCTATATCGAGACCAGCTGCCGACCCAAATGCCGCTGAAGTTTACTACAGGTATGTGTTTCTGTCTAGTTTGTCGTTCGCCATCATTTCTCTTCATCGCACATCAGTATAGTTTATTGAAAAGAATAGCCTGCGGAACTCAGGACTTGAAAGTTTGTCGATACATAACCTACCAACATTTAGAAAAGACAAAAGGCTGATGGACCCTAATCTATCAACTTAAGCTTGTATATATTTTTTGTGGTGCAGATTGATGACAAGATTCATGTTCAATCAAAACAAATATACTTTAAACAGTGTATTGAGTGAGCTGGGTTGCCCACTGTTGTTGCTGTGGGGTGACTTGGATCCATGGGTTGGTCCTGCTAAGGCCAACAGAATCAAAGAACTGTATCCCAACTCAACTCTTGTAAATTTGAAAGCAGGGCATTGCCCGCATGATGAAGTTCCAGAGCTTGTCAATTCAGCTTTAATGGATTGGCTATCAACCCTTCAACAACCTCAGCCCTCTCTTCCAACACTGTAAAAATCTTTCTCAAACTTTCACTGTATTAACTTGTATTCATACTTCAGTCTGTGATTGACTGTACACTTCGAATTTTCTTTATACTTCTCAAGTGCTCATGTCTGAAACTTATCATGGATTTTAGAATAGTAAAAAAGGCTTTTACTTGTTGAGAAATAGAAGTTTGTACAAACTTTGTTCTACTTTTCTCTATAGAGATAGAAACAAATTTTAGCCTCTCTTCTTCTTTCGACTAAAAGAAGCCCTCTCTTCATCTCTTGTGTGTTGAAAAACAATTATACGTATTTGGTGAGTGCAAATGCTTGTGAGTTATAACATCGTTCGGTTCCTTTTATTCCTTCCTATTGAAAGTTAGGACATTTTTGTAATAATGTATAAATCATTTGAATTTGTCTTTAGGTGGTTAGGTTGTTTATTTGAATTTGTCTTTAGGTGGTTAGGTTGTTGAGCTTTTTAAGGAGCCTTTTTTGCCTCCTGATGTATATTTAATGAACCTTTGAGAAGAAATAAAAGGAGAAAGAAAAATAGAGTTTCTTCATGGTATCAGAGCGGGTTTAAAAAATAAAAATCTATCTCTTTTTGCTCGGTTGCTCCGACCTTCGCTGCAGCGAAACTCCCAGGCGTCGCTCTCGCTCAGATCTTTGTTGCAGCGACACCGCCAATCGTCGCCAACCTCTCTCTCAATCGATCATTTTCGATTGATCGACGCCTCGTTGCCGCGACTCTTTCCGATCGTCAGTCACTCTATTCGCTCGTGCGAACCCTCACTGTTGTGCTACCGATCTTCGCTACCGTGACTCCTTTCGGTCGTCAGTCGCCCTATTCGCTCGTGCGAACCCTTACTGCTGTGCTACCGATCTTCTCACCTTCGCAACATCGATCGTCTCATTCGCTCGAGTGATTGACTTTGTTGTTGCCCTCTCATTCGCCAGTAACTTGCTGCTGCGCCAAGCGAACCCTTCTGCCGCTTCTCATTTTGCTGCACACTATCTTCGCTTCAGCGAACCGTTCTGTCGCGTCTAATTTCGTTGCTTCTGCACATTGTCTTCTCTTGAGCGAACCCTTCTGTCGCTCCTCATTTTGCTGCATACTGTCTTCGCTTCACCGAATTCTTCTGCCTCTTCTAATTTCGCTGCAGCGAAACCTTCTCTAAAGTTTTTCGCGAGGTGCCTGGTTTGTATTTTTTGTGATCCATATACAGTTGTCTTGATATCTGGTTCATTACGGTACAATGGCCTCCTCGAAATCTAGTGAGCACGCACTTGATTCATCATCATCGTATATCATGGGTCATAGATTAAATGGGCACAACTACGTCCAATGGTCTCAAGCGATAAATATGTTTATCTGTGGGAAGGGTAAAGATGACTATTTGTCAAAAGATAAGACTCAACCAGGAACAGGGGAACCTGAATTCAAACAGTGGAAAATAGAAAACAACATGGTTATGTCTTGGCTAATAAACTCTATGACCACCGAAATAGGAGAAAATTTCCTACTATATAATACAGCATACCAAATCTGGGAAGCAGCTAAGGAAACCTACTCAAGGAGGGAAAATACCTCGAAGTTATTTTGAATTGAGTCAATCCTGCATGATCTTCATCAAGGAGAACAGTCAGTCACCGAGTACTTCAACAATCTCTCTCGCCATTGGCAACAGTTGGACTTATTTGAACTCCATAAATGGAAGTGTGCTGATGATATTGCGCAATATGCAAAAATTGTGGAACAAAAAAGGACATTTAAGTTTCTTTTTGGTCTGAACAATAACCTTGATAAGGTTCGAGGAAGACTAATGGGCGTCAAGCCGCTGGCTTCCTTCCGTGAAGCGTTTTCTGAGGTACGACGCGAGGAAAGCAGGAAAGATCATTGGTAACACGATCCAGGGAACAGGCCTTGTTGCCTAGAAAGTCACACCAACTGCACTCACTGCAAAAAGAGTGAATCAATCCTGGATCGTCGATACAGGAGCGCAGATCATATGACAGGGAATAAGTCTTTGTTTCAGCAGTATCAAGCAGACACATCCAACTCTTATGTGAAAATTGCAAATGGGTCACACTCAAAAGTAGCAGGGACAGGTTCCATTCGTATCACTCAAAACTTATCTGTTCTCCACGTACCAGATTTGGACTGTAACTTGCTTTCAATTAGTAAGTTAACACGTGACCTAAATTGTGACTAAATTTTATCCAAATGAATGTGTTTTTCAGGATTTGGAATCGGGGAAGACGATTGGTAATGCTAAAGTCTGCTCGGGGCTCTACCGTCTCAACATTGATCCAACCTCACTGACGATCGGAGACAAGTCTTCCCATTTATCT
>JBBMKA010000022.1:11682777-11693229 GCA_037833695.1 Sechiopsis laciniata
CATATGTGTATGGTCTAGAACCTTCCTTGGCCATCTAGGATAAAGTTGAATGATCTAGAATCTTCCAATATTATTCAACACATTGGAGCAGAGGAAACCCCAACCAATATATAGGACAGCTTTAACAAAGAAGAAAAATGGTGGGTGAAGAGTAGAGAAGAAAAATAGTGGGTATGTTGTTTTGATGTTAATAAAAGAGAAAAGGATGAGGAGTGAGAAGAGTTTGTAGAGAGAGAAGTGTTATGAAAAGAGAAAATAAATGAGAAATTGGTGAAAGAGGACGATGGATGAGAGAGATAGATAATTTAAGAAAGAGAATATTTGGTAGGAGAGTTAAATTTAACTTAACAGAAAGACTATTTTTAAGCTTTCTCTAAAAGTGTGAGACTAAATTTAAATTTTGTAAGTTTAAGGATCAAAATAGAATCATACTTCACGACCAATATAATATTTTATCCAATTTTCAATTTGTTAAATTAAGAGAAAACCGGGCCCAACCCGATTCTCAATCTTGTTTTGTGGTTCAATTAGCTGGCTCTTTCCATCCCCTTGGTTGCATCGGAGCTTTCACCGATCAGAGTAAACCGCCATGGGAGCTTCAGAATCCTCACTCTCAAGCTCTCAATCAACGGTATTGTTTAGTTCTTGCATATAATCTTTGCATTATTTTCCTTCTTAATTTGTTTTGTTACTCCTGAAGAGGTCAGCTGATGTAATCTCCACCGTGTCGGAGCGATCAGAAGCTGTTGATCCCATCTTAGAGAGGCTCAAATCCCTTAAAATCGTAAGTTTGATTTTGATATTTCTTCAAATTCCCTTTTCCTATGTCAATTAGGGATTCTTTACACCTCATTTCTTCGAATTTGTCAAAATTGGATCTCAATTTGGTTTGTTTCTTATTGTAGACAACCCCCATATTGCAGTCACCTCCTGCGGAAAGTAGCCTGACGGATATCTTAGTAAGGAAACCGCCCTCTTCTTCAAATGCTGGTAGGATTCTTAGGATTGAACTTATTGTTTGTTTAGTTTGCTTCTTGGGTTATAATTGGATCTATTGGGTAGTTATGAGTGGTTAAAATTTTCAAACTACGCTTTGTGCTTTTCTAGTGAGGGCCATAACATCAAAAAATGGCTCAGTGGGGAGGTATAGGAGAAACCCAGTTGAGTATTTCAGGAATAATCGCTTAAATCATTGTGATAATCTGCCTCTTCATTTCCGGCTGTAATATCTGCCCTTGGCTAAAGAGTAAATGCCAATGGTGCTATGCTATGAATAATGGTTATTTCTGAATGAATTAGAATAGTAAGCACACACTGCTTAGCATCTCTATCACTCTCCGTGTAGGAAGCCATTGAGGATTCATGTAGCTGCTAGTCTTCTATTCCCTAATATAATGATCACTTATGAAGCATGGACACTTCAATTTGGGCAACATGTCCATGTCCACACTTGTTAATGTTATAGACACATGTTTTTTTTTAATCAACAATTATTGGTGATGGGAAATTTGAAATCTTGACCTCTTGGTTTATGGACACACACTTATGCCACTGAGCTCTTACTCTTGTTGGCTAACATAGTAGACATATGTATGAGATACTAATTGAGCAAAGTAGCACACAACGTAGCGGTGTGGAGTTGGCTTTTTGGAAATTTTTGTTGGGCCTGATTTCGGTGAGATGAGACTGAGGGGTTGTTGGAAGATGATTAGAGAGTTTTTTTTGTTCCTCCTCCCTTTTGCAAGGAGTGTGAGTTTTTGCTGAAAGCGAGGTTTTGCCCTACTTTGTAGGGTCTCAGGGGTGAGAAATAATAGAATCTTTAGAAGGGTGGAGAGATCTTTGGAAGATATTTTGGCCCTCGTTAGACTCTACTTTATCTTTGCACCTCCATAATCAATTACTAGGTTTTTTTTTTTGTAATTACTCTCTTGGAGTTATTTTACTAGATTGGTGACCCTTCTTGTTAGTGATCTCCTTTGTTAGGCCCCACCTCTCTCTATCTTTCCAACTCCCCCCTCTCTTCTCACCGATGACCTTGGTTTTATTCTGCCATGCCTATCCAAAAATATCCCTAGATTACCATTATAGAAAGCAAAAACTACGCTGTTGAGATCGATTCGCGATATGGAGGAAGTAGGATCAGGATCACAGAGACGACCAAAGATAGAGCCTTTTTCCTATCCATCCAATGGCCTATGCTTCATTGGCTCGTTTTCAATGCTCTCCTTAATGTGAACCTTAATCACAAATATTTTATAGACACCCGCACGGATGACTACATTATCTGGGTAGAAAAGATTAACAATAGGAGAGGCTATTTCTTATACATCACCAAGATTGATAATAATGGTAGACGCAACAAACTGGTGATCCCTATTGGTGCTGATAGATGGGGATAGTGTGCTTTCCATACCCTCATTGAAGGTTCATTCCCTCCATCTGGTACGATGATAAAGGTCAATGTGTCCAAAACAGGGCCTTTATTGCCTTCCCCTGCCTCGGGTGTATTTACCAAGAAGGCAACATTAAAGAAGACTGGGATGATATTAGAGGAACCCTCCGCAGCCATTAATGTATTGCCGACTTCGGAAAAGGCAGGAATAATGTTAAAGGGTCCATCCAAAGCATTTAAGGCACAACAAAATCCATCCTACATAAATGCTCTCACCAAGGGTAAAAGTTTGGCACCGGCAACTAACCATCACTAGAGTAGGAACTCTTCTGCTATCAAACCCTCTAAGATGTCGGTTAAGAAGATGAAGCAGGTTTATCGGCCAAAAAATCCTCATGCTACTAATCGATCTCTCCATCAAGCTATTTTCGATCCATCCATCATTTTACAGAGAGATTACTATCAAGAAGGGTTTGATTCATTTCTTTCTGTTGAATTTGGCTCCCCTCCGATGGCTTAGATTTTGCCCGATGAAGCTCCGATGATTATTGACCATGGGGCAATGTTTGAAGAACCTATGATCTGCTAGTTTGAAGCTACAGTTGAAGCAACAGTTGCCTCGAGCCCTCCCCCTCCGGCTTTACATAAAAAAGGTACGATGGATGACATATTGGGCCCCTCATGTCTGACTTTCAGTAAATTTCTCCCCCTGACCGAGACTTGCCCCCCTTCAAACCACCTTGCACTTGCTTTACCTTCCGGATATTCATCTGATCCAGGTCCCACCTACCACTTCTTGCCCGAGCCATCTTCTCTTTACCTTGAACCAAATAGACCCATTCTCATTAACCAAAAACCTACCCTCTTCTTCGTTGGAACTAAACACGTAGCCAACCCTCTGATCCTTGCCATTTCTGACTCTGACTCTCTATCCACACCTTACCCGCCATCTCCTCCCCAAACTCGACCTGAAATCACTGACCCACCTGCACTACAAATTGCCTACCTGACAGAACCAAGACAATCCACCATGAACGATGCCAAAGCCTACTACAAGCGTTACCCTACAAAACTTGACCCAAATGTTCATCCATCGGCTTATCTAGGGCTGACTATTCCTTGGTTAAAAACTATGGGGCTGGGTATCCTCCCACTTCTTACCAAACTCACTAAACAGATGAAAGAAACCAGGAAGAGGAATAGTTTTTACAGGAAGATTATCAATCTGTCCTCTGCTACTAATTATGACAATTCTCCTAAGGAGTTATCTCAGGGTGGGTCGAATTCATCTACATGATATACATCAACTGGAATGTTAGGGGATTGGGATGCAGAGATAAAAGAGCCATCGTTAAGAGCACTATCCTTAAACATAATCCGACTGTGGTTTTATTACAAGAGACTAAATCAAGGGATATCGAGTGCTGTTTCATTAAATCTATCTGGAGTGCCAGGGATGTGGCATGGACTGTTTTAGATTCAATTGGGTCTTTTGGTGGACAGCTGATAATATGGAACGATCCATTTATTATAGTTTCTGATATCAAAAGAGGTACGTATTCACTCTTTGTCCAAATTATGTTGGTTGATGGTTTTCATTATTGGCTTTCTAGTATTTATGGCCCCTCCAGAACCGATCCTTCACCAGACTTTTGGGAGGAGCTTATTAAATTGGCTGAGGAGTGTGATAAAAGATGGATTCTCTGTGGTGATTTTAATGCTATTAGGTGGGCTCACGAGAGATCTAGCATTGGTGTTACCACTCCAGATATGAGGAGCTTTAATACTTTCATTAACGACTTGGAGCTAATTGATATCCCTCTCTCAAATGGACTTCTTACTTGGTCGGACTTCAGATCTCCCCCAACACAGTCTAAACTTGACAAATTCCTTGTTACAATGGATTTTCAGGATCATTTCAAGGATTTACATGGCAAAAAAATTAAAAGGCACACATCAGACCACTTCCCTCTTCTACTTACTATTGGTAAACAGAGGTGGGGCCCTACTCCCTTTCGATTTCATAATATATGGCTTCAACATAAGGATTTCTTTCCCATGCTGTCTGAATGGTGGTCCAACACCCCCTTGTTCAGTTGGCCTGGCCATGGCATCATTAAAAAACTTAAGGATTTCAAAGGGGTTGTTAAAGAATGGAACAAGACTTCCTTTGGTAATATTGCGGATAAAAAAGACCAGCTGGCATTAGAATTGGCCTTACTTGATGACATTGAAGAAACTGGACAGCTCCAACTAGTTCAAATTCAACAACGGTCATCCATCAGATCACAGCATTTATCTATCGCCATTAAAGAAGAATCATTGTGGAAACAACGATGTAAGACTATTTGGCTTGAGTAGGGGGATGTAAACTCTAAGCTATTCCACTGCATTGTAGCTGCTAGAAGAAGGAAAAGCTCGATCATTGAAATCCTTTCATCCAATGGTCTTAGCCTCACGATCGAGTCTGAGATTGAGAAAGAATTTATTACTTTCTATGAAAAGCTCTATACCAAACAGTTGCAGCATTGAGCTTTTCCCTTATTGCTTGATTGGAGCCCGATCACGAATTTGCAGGCTTTATCTCTTGAAGTTTCATTCACCGAGGCCGAAATTTGGGAGGCCATATGTAATTTAGGAACAAACAAGACTCCGGGTCCTGATTGTTTCACTGCCGTATTCTATAAAAAATCATGGAACATCCTTAAACCAGATATATTGAGAGTGTTCCAAGAGTTTTTTAAGAGCAGTATTGTTAATGCGAGCATGAATGAGACATACATTTTCCTTATCCCTAAAAAAGTGGATGCTAGAGGAGTTAACGACTACCGACCCATCAGCCTCACCTCCTATATGTATAAGATTATAGCTAGAGTTTTATCTCAAAGATTGAAAAAAGGTTCTTCCTTTTACAATTTCTGATTATCAATCGACCTTTGTTGAGGGGAGACAGATTCTTGATCCGATCCTTATTGCCAATGAATTGATTGACGAATGGTTTTGCAAAAAGAAGAAGAGAGTGGTCATCAAACTGGATATTGAAAAGGCTTTTGACATGGTTGATTGGGATTTCCTTGAAGATACCTTTCGAATCAAAGGCTTTGGTACTAAATGGAGGAAGTGGATTAGAGGGTGCATATCATCTACTAATTTTTCGATCATTATTAATGGTAAACCGAGAGGCAAATTTGGTGCAACTAGAGGCCTTAGACAAGGTGATCCCATTTCCCCCTTCTTATTTATTCTAGTTATGGATGGTTTTAGTAGAATCATGTTGCAAGCTGAAAAAGAGAACCGAATTAGGGGCTTATCGGTTGGTGTACAACCTTTATCCATTAGCCACCTTTAGTTTGCTGATGATGCCCTGTTGTTTTCTACCTTTAATGATATTGCAATCGAGGAATTGTACAAGATTGTCCATGATTACGAGAGATTGTCTGGCCTACGTATCAATGTTACCAAATATGAAATTCTTGGTATTAACTTAGAAGAGATGGAGTTGAACAATTTGGCTTTGAAATACGGCTGTAAGGGGGGTGGATGGCCAAAGACGTATTTGAGGCTACCCTTGAATGGGAGGCCTAAATCTTTTGCTTTCTGGGAACCGATGCTTGAGAAGGAGGGAGACTTACTTTAATCAAAGTCACTCTTGAAAACCTTCCTACTTATTATTTATCATTATACAAAATGCCTAGGAAAGCCATCTCCTTCCTTGAAAGGCTGATCCAAAATTTTCTGTGGAAAGGCAACGTAGAGAGCAAGGGTCTCCATTTCATAGGATGGAAAATCGTAACCCTTTTGCATGAACAAGGAGGATTAGAGATCACTAATATGAAGACTAAAAACGAAGCTCTCTTATCAAAATGGATTTGGAGATATGGCACAGAGCGTTTTGCTCTATGGAGAAGAGTGATTGATGCCAAATTTGGTCGAACTGCCTATTTTAACAAACCTACTCCACGTCAAATAAGTTTTCGAAAGACCCATGGAGAGCCATTTTATCGATGAGGCAGATGGTTTTTGATAAAACATCTTATAAAATTAGAGATGGTGCTAGCACCATGTTCTGGGATGACGTCTGGATTAATGAAGCTACTTTGGCCACACAATTTTCCCTCGTATACAATTTATCAAAGCTTAAAAAGGAAGTGGTCAAATCCCTTTGGGACCATGGATTACAAACTTAGAACCTTGGCCTTAGGCAGAATTTGAAAGAGGAAGAAATCGATTAGTATTGCTCTTTGTCACACCATCTCAGCTCTGTCATTTTTAGTGAAGAGGACGACATTATTGTTTGGAAGGAAGATCCATTTGGATGCTTTACGGTATAGTCTATGGTTAGAGTTTTATATCACAATCATCAAGGGTATCCCCAAATCTATATGAGGCAATATGGAAAGGAAAATACCCTAAGAAAATCAAATTCTTTCTATGGGAGTTATCACATGGGGCTATCCTTACTCATGCCAAACTGTAAAGGAGACTACCAAACAGAGCCATCTCCCCTCACTGGTGCGCCATTTGTCAGAATGGATTCGAAACATTATCGCACCTTCTCAGTACCTATACCTTCACCACATTATTCTGGAACTTTATTAGAAATAATTTTGATTGACCCATGCCCCTGCACTCTGAGCCCATACTATTAATCCAAGCAGCCCTGCTCGGTCACCCATTTAAAAATAAGTAGAAACTCTTATGGGAGCATTTTATCAGAGCATTTTGTTGGAAAATATGGTTGGAGCGAAACAAGAGGATCTTTCAAGATAAAGCATCTCCATATCTCTATTTTTTTGACACCATTACTCATCATATTATATTCTGGTGTAAACTAAACCCTCTTTTTTATTCTTATAGTTACGAATCCTTACTTAACTACTAGAGATCTCTTATTTGATCCTTAGTACTATATAGCTATATTGTAATTTCATGAATGAATGAAATCATTTCTTATCCAAAAAAGATCTCCTTCGTAGCTGTAAATGAACATATTAACTAATAGCATTTGGCACAAAGGTCATTTTCTAGGTAGCTTTAGATGGACATATGAACTAAAATCATTTGGCACATTAGTTCATTTTCTATATTGGGGTCGGTAAATTAATTTGGAAAGGAAGAGTGCATCACTTCCTTCTGTAATTTTTAACTGGTTGTATGATAAATCATGCAGCCATAATCCAAGTTGTGAAAACCTTCATTATGTTATTTTATCTAGGTATGAGCCGTAACTCCTTAGTTTAGGTAAACGAAGATGTCATTTTGCTAACCTAGGCTTCTTTCCAGTTTTATGAAATGCGTTGTAGCTTGGATATTGAGATTATTGAGAATTTGAGATTACTTAGGCTATTGTTTACTTAGTTTTATTTATCATATTGTAATATTTTCTTGTGTCAGAAATATTTTTCCAAAAGATGCCTCACCCTTCTTTTCTTTTTTAATGCAATGTAGTTAACGTGAATCCCCAAGTGCTTTTGGAGCTCTTTACAATGTACCGCAATTGGCAGGATGACAAGGTCCAAAAGATAAACAAAAATCAGGTTTGCTCTTTTAGTAATTTTTTTTTTTCGTATGGTAAATGGTAATGCTTGTGAGTTATAGAATCATTCGGTTCCTTTTATTCCTTCAACAAGTTATTGCTTTGAAACTCACTAGATTTTTTTTTTTTTTTTTTTTTTTTTTTTTTTTCTGGTTCATGGAGTCACAAAATTATAAAGTATTCCAGTTTTTTTTGTTTGTTTGTATCACTTCTATAGTGCAGATAAAGCAAAGGCAAATAAAAATTTCAGGACTACTGCTTAACCATGTTCAAAGTTCAAACGATAACTCTCTATTTTATGTTTTTCCCGCTTTAGACTTCATTTTGGAACTCCTCTAAACAAGTAGAAAAAACACTTCTCTCTTCTGATAGTTTTCGAAATGGGCAATGTTTGCCATATTCAATACCCCTTCAATATACTTTTCTTTTGATAAAGATACGCTTCAATGCTGGAAATCAGTGTAAAGCTCATAAATCTTTCAGTATCATTGTCAACTTAAGCTCAAGGGGTTATCTCTTACCTCGGCGAAAACAAAAAAGAAAGTGGGTTTTGATGGTCGCTAATTTCTTGGGGGCTTAAAATGCTTTAGAAGTTCAGCTATTCAGGGGGAAGTTAATTGAATTCTGACTCTATAAAGAGGGGTTTTGCTTCCATGTGTTTCTAACAACCCTCTTGGGTTTAGCATCACACACATATGAAAGAGAAAAAAACAACCTGTTATTGAGAAAAGTGAAAAAAAGAAAAGAAAAAAAAAAGAGAGTACAAGGTCATAAAAAAAACAGCTCAAAATTACAAAAATGGACTCAAACAAGACCTTACCGACAATTACAAGAAGCCATAGATCAGAAGCTCACAAAGAGGCCTTGCATCGTATTTTTGTTTATGTTCTCAAGGTAAAATTTAGATAAGTTTTTCAAGTAGCAATATCTGTAATGTAATCGATGATTAGATCTTAAGTAAAATGTTCTTTTATGGAAAATGGTTGTATTAGCTTCAAAGCGGACTATTTGGTTGGACTAGAACAGGAACTTTTTTTGTATACATCTCGTGATATTTTTTATATGTGAAGCACTGAACTGCTGATAACATGTCTGTTTGAATCAATTCTATGATTTCTATCGTTTTTTTCGAAGTTTTCAACTTTTTATGGTAAATATGTTGGGACCCTGGGGGGCTTACATGCCGGTGGGATGGTTGCAGGTATTTATTTCTCTTAAGGGGGACCTTTTCTGGGGTTCTTACACAGCTTCTTTCCAGTCAAATCTTGTGCTTCCATTTTCACAGTCCTGGATGAAAGATTCCGTTTACCATTTACAATTTCTTTAAAGAAAAAGAATAAATCTAAAATCTGGATGCACTACTTCTTTACTTGGACTAGGTTGTGGGCATTAATGAGAACCAACTCTGTTATATATAAACTAGTGCGATTTTCAATTGTAACCTTTTGTATCAGACTCAAACATTACAGTTGTTTGTCCTTTTTTCATTTTTATTTTGTTTATATATATTAGTGAGTGTATGTACAAGCTTACACACATACTAATTATTCTCATGGGACAACTTATCTGACCCTATAATATTTGGATGTAAAGAAAATTCCTAAGAAATTAATTTCTTGGTAGGCGGCCACCATGAATTAACCCTTAAGTCTTTTGGTTCTCGATGACCCTCTTGACTACTAGGTCAATTCACGATGATTACGGTTCTCGTTCTACAATTTATTAGAAAGCAATATTATTCTTGAGTAGTATTTATCACTCTTGGAATGGTCTTGCCAGGATTGTTGTACATGGGACTTAATTTGGTAGTAATTATTGTAGGAAGATATTGAGAACAAGATTGAAGTCACTGATGCTTTGGCTGTTAAACTTCTTCAACGCTTAAATTTTTCTGTTTCTGCAGTGAAGACAGCTTCCCAACATCTATCCGAAGGTACTGATTCGTATTGTTTTTGTTATTCTTCATTTATTTATTTTCATCGCAATAGATCGGTTCGTAAATGTACCATTGTCTGATATGTGTTATGCAGTTCATGCACTGGAAGTTGAAATTGGTGAGCTGAAAGGAAGATTGACAGAGGTTATTAGTAATTGTGATGCGTTATGTAGAAGAATTGCTTCAGAGGGACCAGAGTCTCTTCGGTCATCTATCAAGCCATTTGTTGTCACCGATGCCGGCTCGGGGTCGTCTTGTAATTCATCTTCACATCAAGTAGATTTGGATACAAATCCACATCCCCAACAACCCAAATTAGATTGATTCATTATTGTATATCATTTTGCATTTCAAGAAAACAAAGCATTCCATAGCAAAAGATGGTAAATATTCTAATTTTTGAAACATGGAAACATTTGTGTATATATATTGAGTTCATTCTTCAGTTACCATCTACCTAATCAAAATGTGCCACGTCAGAGTTTATGGTGGGTAGTATGGTCAGTTTAATTTTTAATTTCCCATTCATGGATGGTACATACTCAATTTCAAATGAGAAATACTCCCCACGCACATATGTGGCTTTAT
>JBBMKA010000022.1:11708249-11729491 GCA_037833695.1 Sechiopsis laciniata
ATAACCGACCGACCGACCTTAATTCGGTCGGTTTCGGTCGGTCGGTTCGGTTTTCGGATAAAATGTGAACACCCCTACAGTTTATAGTGAAATACTAGTAACAAGTAAAATTATTGCTACTTCTCCAGACTCCACCTCTTCCTTTAGCTTTCAATCTTTTCTATTCTTTTTTTTTTATAGAAACAAAACTAATTCACTAATGATATGAGAGTTATAAAGAGCCTATCAAAATCAAAACTAGGAGCAAAATGTGGTACAACACGGTAAATAAAAAAAGAAGACAACTGTGATGGCTATCATATGAAAGATAAAACAAAAGCCAAACCAAAATTTTCAATCCATGAAAAACAATACAGACTATATCGATGGAAAATTTATTTCCAAAAAGGGAGCCGCATAGAAGGGAAGCAAGAAGCTATAAATCGACACAATTCTTCTCAAAGTACTGTGCAAAGTATTGTGTATTTCATTTAAGTACATATGAGTTGATAGACATCACGTTTCAAAAACGAAAAAAAAGTTGATAGATGTCATAGATAATTTTTTTAACCAAAGACGAAACTTTTCATCAAGAAAATGTAAAAAGACTAATGCTCAAAAATACAAATTCCATACAGGAGTAAAAGAACAAAACATAACAACTCATACAGAAAAAACAAATGAAGCCATTACTCTTAGATGGATAGATCTCATTCAATTATTAATTCGATTTGCAGGAGTAAAAGTTCATTCACACCAGCAGGCATAAATTTTCTTGATGGAGGCACTTTCAAAGTGTTGATGTTCTAGTTTTTTACCAATATAAGAGAAAAGCTTTAAAATGATTCCGATTGTATGGTTGATTTAACTTATTGACGTTACATAAAGGAAACCTATTTAGCTTAAAATCAAGTACGGATTAAGTAATCCTTTCATAGGTTTGAAAGTAAAATGTTCTATCTATATAACTAGTTTTATTCATCTCACACAGCTTTGTTGAATAGTCTAAAAGTAAGAAGTTGACCAATTCTTATACCATCTTGTGATAACTGTTTGGCATTAACAATGGAGAATCATTATAGGTTGTTAATAAAGTAGCAATTCAACTTAGAAACTGAAATACAACCAATCTCCTCAATCATAGAAACAAAAATTCAACAAATTACGTTTGGCATTTGAGAGCAGCATGATATAATCATACTCAATGGTATTCTGCACTATTTCAATCCAAACCAAAACAAGATGAATTCCAATTGAATCCAAGGACTCAGATATCCAGCCTGTATTAAACACACGATCATAAAATCGAGAGAAAAAAAGAGCCAAAGAGAAAAGAGATCAGTAACCGGACCTAAATCGCCGCCACGCTTGGCAGAGCTGCAGTCAGAGATGCGAGAGGCAACGTCCTCAAACTTAGACTTGCCGGAAACGATGTCGTCGCGAATGACGGTGAGCTGCGAGACGGCGGTGTCGCGAGTGGTGTTCTTGATGATTCTGCCTTCCGGATCCTTCCAGGAAGCAGGGCGTCGCGAACCTTGGTGCTTTATGAGTATGTGCGATGCCCTAACCTGAGCGGCGGCCGCCGAAGAGGACATCCTGTTCTTCTTGCTGCTGCTTCTGCTACGCTTTCCCTTCGCAGTTCGATCTGCAGAGGAGATCGAAGAAGCCGATTTCTTCCGCTTGCGATCGGAATCTATCTTGCCCGCCGGTGATGGATTGCGGTTTTGCCGCCCTTGCTTTTTCCTTCCGCTTTATATTGGTGAAGACAGTGGCAAAGCAATTTGCAATGATGGGGCACGAGAAAGTGGAATAGTATATATATATATATATATATTACTAGATACTTCCCGAAAACTTTTCCAATGCGGTAATCCAATCTCCACCGTCCATTTCCGGTGCTTGGGAAATATCTAGCGTGTGTCGATTTTAGAAAAATGTAAGTAGTTTTGGCTCTTATAACAATGTATTTAATTTTTAGTTTTTAAATAATCTTGTAAATATTATTTCTATGAGTGAGCTTCCATGTTTTATTATCTGCCATTTTGCTAAAAAAAATAAATTATTAATATTAATCCGATCATAAATTAACCTTAATCATTCTATATTATTCTTTTTAATTTAACAATAATATAAAGGAAAGATTCATTAGAATTTCAAAAAAAAAGGAAAATGTTCATCTGATTCCACGATTCTTACACCGAATGGTCAGTACCGCAATAATTTTATTATTTGGTTGTAAACTAGTTAAATATCAGCGTGACTTGTTCAATCCCGAGAATCAATATCTGTCCCTCCTCCACGATATGTACTAAAAAAATTAACAAACTCTTAGTCATTAATATTTTTTACATGAATTAAACTACCATTCTTAGCTCTTATTTTATCTTGTTAAACAATATATATATATATACTACTTTTTGAAAAAATAATAATAATAACATAAAAAACAGTAGAGTTAGAATGATTAAGATAAAGAGAAATATATACGATAAAAGTTAAACTTTTATTAATTACATTTTCTTGATTGTCCATTATGTTTTTATTTTATTTTTTTAATTCAACTAATTCGGAAAGAGTGTTTTTTTAAAAAAAAAAAAAATCAAACTATAATTGAGAAGGAATATTTAAACTATGATCAAGGTTATGAGAATATTGAGAGAGTGATGTCTTACATTATACAATTGAAATATATTTGTAATAAAAAAGAGGTATATTTTTACTGACCTTATATAGTATCATTCTAATGATCTAATTTAATTTAACTCAAAAAAATAATAATAGTAATAATAATAATAATGATCTAAATTAATATTTTGAAATGTAACAATATTTTTATTTTATTAATAGTTTGAGTTAGAATCAAATCTCAAAATAAATTGATAATTCAAACTTACTTTTTTTAAATGTTGTAAGACTTCTCACTTTTCTAATATAAAATTTTCAATATATTATTTAAGATGATCTCTTTTATGGATCTTAAATTGAATCCATTTAATCAAAACATAATTGAGTTGAATGATCAAACACACATTTGATCAACTTGTTTGTTTTAAAAAATTTATTTGTCTTTTTTCATCTACTTAACATCATTAATTTTCAACTAATTAATTGGAAATTGTTTTCATTTCTAATATATGAGGTCATTTAATTTGCACAGTTTTTGTTTGAAATACAAAATAAAATTCAAATCATAAAACAATGTGGGTACAAAAGTATTCTCACAAAATAAATAAATGCATAAAAGGAAAAATGAAGAGGTATATTAACAAATAAAGTCCCAAAGAAAAATTTGGGATTTAGAATAGTAAATAAATAAAAAGACATTATTTACATAATTGTCATATTATTAAAAAAATAACTAACCATTTTACAACTAACCATTTTACAAACAACCATATATAAAAGAGCCATTCTTACAACAACCTCTATAAATATCTCCATGCTATTACTACATACCATCTACATATGTTTCTAAAAACAATTATATATAAATTAATTATTACTGTAATTACTTTATAAATTCTTTCACAATTACTTATCCATAGAACTTCTAGATGCTAATTTTAAACATTTTAAAAGATTGAAAACTAAAATTAGATATTTTCAATTTTAAAGTCATAAAATTAAACTCTTAAAATTGTCTAATATACAGCCTACGAACTAAAATAAAACAAATATAAAAGTCTGATTTTAAATTTTATTTTAAACTAAATTATCATATGTATTCCTCAATATTAGGGTTTATGTCAATAATACTCTTGAAATTTGAAAAGTTTCAAAAAATATTCCTTAATTTTAAAAAAAAAATTGTCAAAACTGATTTTATTGTTAAATTTTGATCGATTCCGTTAAAATTTTGTTTCAAAAATACCTTTGGACTTTGAAAAAGTTTAAAAAATGCCATTGAACGTTAAAAAATTTAAATAATACCATTAAATTTTTTAAAAAAAAATAAAAAATACCCTTAATTTTAGACACTCTCAATTTGTATTTCCACTCCTCCTATGTATATCGGTACCACAGTCTACGAAAGAGTCAAGGGTACCCGCGAATATGAGTGAACATCCAACTTTCAGTTATAAAAAAAATACTTTTAGCCTAAAAATGTTTTTAAAAAAATGTTATCGTTATTTACAAAAAATGATAGGTATTTTATGAGAGTTTAATTTTCATCTTTAAAGTTGACATTAAATTTAAATATTTGAATTAACTAAAGTATTTAAATAATTTAAGATAAAAATTGATATGGTTAAATTTTTAAATTCATCCCAATATAAGTTAGTAATTTATTTTTACTTTAAAGAGTTACGATTATATATTATAAATTTTTAGATTTTATTTAATTAATTTTTTATCACAACATTTCAAATATTAATAATATGTTAAATTTTATTAATTTTTTTTTTATATAAAAAGTTACATTAATTTTAAATTCTCATGATTTTTAAAATTTTCTCTTATAATTTTATGTCTAATTTATTTGAAACAAAATTTTAATATTTTTATAAAGAAAATAATTGATAAAGATTTTTGTTTTTTGATAATTTATAAGATTAAAGGTATTTTTGAATTTGTACTAAAAATCTTTATCAATTTTATGTCTAATATATATATATTTGAATTTTTTTTAAATTGGGTATATTTCAAACAAAACTTTAACCATTTTTATTCAAAATTAAAGACAACTATCAAATATATAGCTGGTTACATTTACCGTTAGATGGTTAATTATTTTGTTAGAATCTGTTTCAACAACTTTTCTTCTTAAACCATTATGTAATTCTTTATTTAAAGGAAGAAGGCTTAAGAGCCAATAACAAGAAAATCCATTATTCTTCCCACATGTGGCTGTTCTTCATATGGTATCGGGGTGCTTTCGCACTATTAGCTTTTTTTTTCTTTGCCCTAATTTTCCTTTTTTCCCCAAATTGCTTTCTCCTTGTCTTGATTCTTCTTCTCCGCTTCAATGGCCGAAACACCAATCATTCCTCCCAGTGACCTTTCAGATGTTGATAATCAATTCAATCCTTTCCATGTTCATCATTCGTTCGCTTCCAATTCGATTTTCGTCACTCAACCCCTGATCGGAGCCAAGAACTGCACTTCCTGGAAGATAGCTTTTCTAATTGCTCTCGCTGGGAAGAACAAAGAACGTTTCGTAACTGGTACAATCGTGAGGCTAACCAATGATAAGTTGCTTGCATCCTGGAAATGTAGCAATCATATGATTGTTTCATGGATCTTGAACTTTGTCTCAAAAGAAATTGCTGCAAGCATCGTGTGTATAGGAACTGCAAAAGATGTCTGGGATGAATTATCTAATCAATTCAAAGAATCCAATGGACCCAAAATCTTTCAGTTGCGGAAATAATTGGCCAACACCATTCAAGGTAGCTTATCTGTTGAAGCCTACTTCACTAAGATCAAGACATTATGGCAGGATTTGGTCGATGTTCGCCCCTCTTGCTAATGATCTTGCGGTGCTCTGAAAACTATGCTCAGTCATCTTGAATCCGAGTATGTAATCACCTTTCTCATGGATCTCAATGATAGCTATACTACTGTTCGAACACAAGTATTACTTCTTGAACCTTTGCCTTCGATCAACAAAGTTTTCTCTCTTGTCATTCAATAAGAAAGACAGAAGAATCTTGGTATAATCTCTACTGATGCTATTACTCTAATGGTTGCTGAGAAGAATTTTGCTAATTCAAAGAAGGAAATACCTCGCCCAACCTGTTTACACTACGAAAAAATAGGCCATACCAAAGAAAAATGCTATTGACTACATGGGTTTCCTCCAGGCTTTAAGTTCAGGAACAACAGACCCAAAAGTTACTCGGATAATGCCTCTTCATCAGTCGGAGCACATTCAGTCTCCAATGGATTTTTCGGCAGTTTGAATTCTACTCAGTGCTCTCAACTGATTGATCTGCTCAATTCTAGAGTGAAAGATAACAACCGTGAAGTTGTTGCATCTGCTGTTGTTCACTCTCAAGGTATTTTTCTACTTCAATCCCTCACCATTCAACTACTTCATCATGGATATTAGATTCAGGGGCTTCAAGACATATATGTTTTGATAAGTCTTTATTTCAAGATTTACATCTTGTTTCTGGTGTTAACATCATATTGCCAACTTCTTATCGAGTTAATGTTGAATTTGCTAGAACTGTCCGTCTTAATACTGATATAGTACTACTTGATGTGCTGCTTGTCCCACAGTTTGCTTATAATCTGATATCTGTGAGTTGCTTATTGTTATCTAATAACATAGCATTGGAATTCTCGAGGCAAACATGTATTTTACAGGACAAAAATCTTTTGAAGAAGATTGGCAAGGCTGAATGTTGTAATGGACTATACCTACTGTCTCCCCCAGATAAAGCTGTTGTTTGTTCGGTATCAATGGAAACATGGCATTATAGGCTTAGACATCTTTCCTTCAAGAGTCTAACAACTATGAAAAGTCTTTTGCAGTTCAGAGATAGCCCTTACAAGGATTACCCTATATGTCCCCTTGCTAAGCAAAGGTGTTTATCTTTCCCTTTTAATAACAATGTAGCTAAAGAAGTGTTTGATTTAGTTCACTGCGATGTATGAGGACCTTTTAAAATTCCTACATTCAATGGATATAGATACTCTGTCACCCTTGTTGATGACTCTTCTCGTTATACCTGGGTTTATCTTATGAATTCTAAAAGTGATGTGTTGAGTATTGTTCCACGTTTTTTTAAATTGGTTGAAACTCAATTTAATAAAAGGATTAAGGTTTTTCGATCTGACAATGCACCTGAGCTACGTTTTCAAGATCTCTTTGCCTCATTTGGAACTATTCACCAATTTTCGTGTGTTGAAACTCCACAACAGAATTCTGTAGTTGAAAGAAAACACTAGCACTTATTGAATGTTGCTAGATCTTTGCTATTTTAGTCTCATGTTCCTTTAAGTTTCTGGGGAGATTGTATACTCACTGCAACTCACATAATCAACAGAATACCAATGCCTTTGCTAAGAAATGTTACTCCTTTCTCCATTTTACATGGACATGAAGCTGATTACTCCACCCTCAAGTCCTTTAGCTGTCTTTCCTATGCCTCACAATTCAAGGTCATCGAAATAAATTTGCTGCTCGAGCTAGATGATGCACCTTCATTGGTTATCCTCAAGGGATTAAAGGTTTTAAACTCTATGACATGAAAACTAAGTAGACATTTTTTTTTTCTAGAGATGTGGTTTTCTACGAGTATACCTTTCCCTTTCATATCCTTAACAAAAATAATGAAGACCAAACATTGGAAAACAACAATGGATCTTGAAATTGCTGTAATGGAGAGAACTCACACATGGAGTATAGTTCCTCTACCACCAAGACACAATAAAGTAGGCTGCAAGTGGGTATTTTGCGTTAAGTATAAGCCTGATGGATCTGTCGATCGTTATAAGGCTCGAGTCGTTGCAAATGGTTACAATCAATTGGAAGGTGTTGATTACATTGACACATTTTCACCTGTTGCAAAAATAGTCACTATCCAGTTGTTAATCACTATAGCTGTTTCCTTTAGTTGGAATTTGTTTCAAATGGACGTTAATAATGTTTTTCTCAACTGCGATTTGTTTGAAGAAGTCTACATGGCCATTCCTACAGGCTATTACTCAGATTTAACTTTTTCCAGTAAAGTTCATCTTGCCTGCAAACTCCATAAATCCATATATGGCCTAAAACAAGCGTCACGTCAGTGGTTTCAAAAGTTCTCTCACATTTTAGTTTAAGCTGGATTCTCTCAATCCAAAATGGATTACTCTTTATTCACTAGAGGAACAGGAAAATTTTTCGTTGCACTCTTGGTCTATGTAGATGATATTCTACTCACAGGTCCATCTTTGACCGAGATTGATCGTGTCAAAACTTCACTGAAAGATCATTTCTCTTTCAAAGACCTTGGACGAGCTAACTATTTCCTTGGTTTAGAGCTCTCCCGGTCTTCACAAGGGATGTATGTCACTCAACGCAATATTGTCTCAAAATTGTTGAAGATCATGGCTTAATAGGTTAAAAGCTAACTCTTCAACCAATGATGCCCAATTTAAAGCTTTTTGCTGCTTCAGGTGAATATCTCAAAGAGGATTCTGCAGCTGAGTTCCGAAGACTAGTAGGATGGTTGCTTTATCTACAGATATCCCGTCCAGACATAACATACGTTATTCATAGGTTGAGTCAATTTGTCTCTAAGCCAACCTCTGAACATCTCCAAGCTTCTCATTACTTGCTAAGGTACTTAAAAGGGAATTCAGGACAAGGAATTCTTTTTAGTCCAGCTACCAATTTCCAATTAAAAGCCTTTGTTGACTTTGATTGGGGAGCATGTTTAGACACAAGACGATCAGTTACATACTTTTGCATCTTCATAGGTAGTTCTATGATGTCTTGGAAGACTAAAAAGCAACCTACAGTCTCCTGTTCGTCAGCTGAAGTAGAGTACCGGGCGCTTGCCAACGTGACCAATGAAATAGTTTGGCTTTACAGCCTGCTTCGAGACATGCTTGTTGATCCTATAGCTCAAATTTTGTGTTTTGTGACAACACCGCAGCTATAGCTATTGCGTCTAATCCGATTTACCATGAATGGACAAAGCACATAAAGATCGATTGCCACTTTATTCGAGAGAAGATTGATAATGGATCAATCAAGTTAATGCCCGTCCGAACACAAGATCAGCTAGCTGACATGTTTACCAAAACACTACCAGCTGTTGTTCTGCAAAAACATATATCCAAGATGGGTGTTTTTAATCTTCATTGACGCCCATCTTCACTGGGGTATCAAATATATAGCTGGTTACATTTAATATTAGATGGTTAATTATTTTGTTAGAATCTGTTTCAACAACTTTTCTTCTTAAACCATACTATAATTCTTTATTTAAAGGAAGAAGGCTTAAGAGCCAATAACAAGAAAATTCATTATTCTTCCCACACGTTGCTGTTCTTCATAACAAAGATATTTTTAAAGTTCAAAAATATTTTGATACTTTTCAAGGTTGAAAGCATATTTAATCCAAAATCCATAATCAAGAGATATGTGTGATAATACATCTTTTTATTTTATTAAGTCATTTTTCTCATTTTTATCAGTAAGGCCGATGTAAAAGCAGGTAGCACCATCGAACCTGGTTCTCGACGTCGATCTTCACGATGGAATTGAAATCGAATAACCAAAGTTGAGAATCGATTACGGAGAAATATGATTTGCGGAATTCGAATTCCGGCGAGGCATCAAAGAAGAGCAATCTCAATCATCTCCTTCGGAAGAAGATGTATATGCAGTAGGTCGGTTATGAGCTTTGGGGATGGCAGCCATGGTGCAATCGGCTTGCCCACTTCGATCAATGGAACCGGCGGCGCCGCTTACGAGCCCACCACCGTCCCTGGCCTTCCTCCCGATGTTACCAGTGTTGCCGCCGGGCACTATCACTCTCTCGCAGTCAATTCGCAAGGCTGTGTCTGGGCTTGGGGCAGAGACCACGAAGCGCAGCTTGGCCGGGGCTTTGCTTCTCCCAGGTATTGTTGAATCTCTCTCACGATTAAAACTAATATTGATTTCTTGTAGTTTTTGAGATATGCGATCGCTATTTTAAGTTGTTTCTCATTGTTTGATGATGAAAAGTTCTGTCTGATTTTGGAAGGAAAAGCCCAAGAAATGTGTCTTAGTTGTAATAGAACACGAAACTTTGTAGTTCTTAGGAAATAGTTGTTATAGATTGCTTCATTCCAGTGTTCGACTAATAGTTAGAATACTGGCTTGTATGTTGTCCACTTGAGAATCGGAAAGATTGGGCTATTTCTTATTTGTACATTAAAGCAATCTTTAAAAGGTTGCTGATATGTAACTTAACCTACATCATTTTTTTTTTTAATATCTGTGATTGTCTTGAGTTAGTTTACACACACCTCGACTATTATTACCAGATATACGGTATGAATCTACAACATTTAGATATCAAGAAAATCCATGAGAAATTAATTGCTAGGTAGGTAGTAAACATGGGTTGAACTCATTATCTCTTAATTCTTGACCACTAGGTCACTCCATGATAGCTATCGCATTTTTCATTTGTTAACCTCTAGTTTTTTTCATTTCTTCTCGGTGGAAGTTGCGGTTTTATCAAAAAGATGTTAACCTCTCGTTATAGACTATAGCTATTTCACAATTTGAAATTGTGTTGATGATTCCCTTGCATCATTTTTTACAGAGACTCTTGGAATGTACCAAATAAAGTGATAGGACTGGACCGAGTACATGTTCATTCGGCATTTGCATCAGGTGTTATCTCTGCTGCTCTTGGGGACGATGGAAGTTTGTGGATTTGGGGAAAGTCTAAGCGTGGACAGCTTGGTCTTGGAAAAGATGTTATTGAGGCCGTTATACCATCCAGAGTTCAAGCATTGGAAGGTGAAAAAATAGTTAAGGTTGGCGGCTGGTATTCTCATTCATATTCCAAAAAAATATAACAGATCAATATAATTGTACAAGCTCTTGTACAACTATTTCAAATCTTTTGAATCTTTGATATAAAATAAATTCATATTCTTGGCAGGTCTCTTTTGGTTGGGGACATGCACTTGCCTGTAGCGAGGATGGAAAATTATTTGGCTGGGGTTATTATGCTGATGGTAGGTTGGGAAATATTGGAAGAACTCTGAAGATGTCTCCTTTAGATTCAAGTTCATATAAATCTACAAATGGTCAAGAACTTCCAAACATTGAACTTGCTGAAATGTTAGTTTTGAAATCAATGGAGGATGAGAATAATATGCCAATAATATGGGAACCTCGTTTGGTGGAAGACCTTCCTGGTGTTGAAGTGGTAGATATTGCTTGTGGACTTGATCATTCCTTGGTTCTCTGCCGTAAGAAACAGTAGAATGAATTGCGTTCATATTGTTATTCAAAATTTTAAATATCTATCTTTATTTGTTTGATCATTTATACCAATACCAAATTCTCAGGTGATGGCACCCTCTTAAGCTGTGGCAGTAACATATATGGACAATTGGGAAGAGTTAGACAAGATTTGGGGTTGTTCCCGATTGATTCATGTTTCCATGTCAAATCTGTAGCAGCAGGGCTTGGTCATTCTCTGGCATTATGCCAAGATACTTCAAACAAAGAAATAATAGATACGACGAGTGTCATCTCATGGGGATGGAATCAGACATCTCAACTCGGAAGAGAAGGACCAAACAGTGTCCCATCGGATATTAAAGGATTAGCAGGGGAAATACCTATATCAGTGGCAGGAGGTCGTGCACATTCCATTGCTCTTGGCTCTAGGGGAGAAGTGTGGATTTGGGGATGTGGAAGGGATGGTAGACTTGGGTTAGGAAGTTCTAGTGATGAATCCGAGCCAGTTTTTCTTGATAGCCTCGAGAATTGCAATGTTGT
Organism: Sechiopsis laciniata; assembly: GCA_037833695.1. NCBI lineage: Eukaryota > Viridiplantae > Streptophyta > Magnoliopsida > Cucurbitales > Cucurbitaceae > Sechiopsis > Sechiopsis laciniata. The sequence continues at coordinate 11,719,675 of JBBMKA010000022.1, forward strand.
GCAAGTTGTGTCAGGCTTTGATCATAATCTAGTCTTGGTTGCTGACTGATGTGGTTCCATTCTAGTCTTGGTTGATATGGTTTGCTCGAATGTATTTACTATGAATCCTTCTTGCACACCCATGAGTAGGATAAGAAACATTTTATTGGTACCTAAAAATTTATTGGTATTTTTGTGTTCATTTAGGTAGACTCTAGTCTACCCAATGCCAAACTGTATCTTTGCAATCAAAGTAATTTTTGTCCCTAAAAATGTATTCGTTCTTTTGCATTTATTGAGATAGACTCTAGATTACCCAATTTTTTTCTTTGCAGTCAAAATAATGTTCGCTAGTTAGAATACTTAGATATGTAACATTCCTTCAAAAGTAAACCTTTATTTGACGAAGGGTTCTTGCAATTTGATTTCTTATGTTTCTCATTCATGTCATTTATTTATATTTATGAATTAATAAACTTGTTGACCAAAGCTTATTGTTGAGAGCAGATAGATTGTCCTCCGAAGATAAAATTTTCCAGCTTCAACCTCCATGGCAAAAGCATCCGAAATGGAACAAAGAGGAAAACCATATCATTATCATTGCTCTGCTCACTTAAACTGGCTATCAAATTCTTAAAACCTTTCTCCAGTAATATCGACTACGTTATTCGGCCCTGGCTTGCCATTGATTGTGTGAGCGTCATACATATTCGGTGGCACGTCCATTCTGGGTTTTTGGTTGATAACTGCCTCAACATCATTATTCCACCATTCTCCTGAGTCCTGCACTAGAGGTATCAATTCCATCATGGCTTTCATTTTATTGCAATTGTCCTAACGCTGTAATTTCAAGTTAAATTTTCTCAACTACATCCTAAACTGTTGCCCTTAGCCTAAGAATGTGTGCATGCCGCCATAAAGTGCCTCTTTGTCCTGTGACATTGCTATCATAGGTATAGGTTGCTCCCTCTCTGGATAGGACAAGCAAGTCCGTCTGCCCAACCGTTTCGATACTGCTTCAATCTATGCCTGTAGAATATGCAGAAGGATACTAAGATATGCCCTAGTAATGGAAAAAGTTTGTCAATTTTCACTCGTGTTTCATAACTCTTAAGGTCCTTTCTCATTCTTACCATTGAATTGACTGACATGTTATATTGAGCACGGTTCGTAGTATTGATTAGAGCTCGATCTCTTTCTTGTGCATAGATTGTTGGTTCAGAAACTTATCATTTACGACGACAATTAGCTATGCGTGACATATTCTGCTCTGCACTTGAACCTGAGAAACAAAATCTCAGAAGAAAGGTAAGTTAAATAGGCTATTGAATGAATGTAATGCAATAACTGATATCAAACCAATATCTCTTTATAGCAGCTTCTGCAGAAAATGAGTTTAATCCAAAGCAACAGGCGACAAAGAGAAATGTCAGACGATGAACAAAGGAAACCAAGCTGGCCATTGTCCTTTGGCAACAGTTTTTTTCGAGGCTCTAAAAAGAGCAGTAGTTCAGCGGTATCAGTATACACCCAATGACCATGAAGTCATAGGTTCAAATCCTCCCATTCCCTATGGTTGTTGTAATCTCAAAACAGTTTTCTTCGAGGTAATGCAAGTATGAACAATGAATGATTTAGAATGTAAATTTTTTTAAATATTTATGCCATTTAGAAGCTGCTAGGGTTTGAAGGCTTGTGAGAACAATTGGTAGGAATTGTGCCATGGGGTTCCATAGCCAAGCTTGCAAGCAAAATACTGATGGAGACTTGCCTTGCTTTTGACTGACGTAGAGGCTAAGATTTCCAAACCAAAGAGAAATGTAGAAACTTGATGTTCACTTGAGCTTTTAATCATTTCATATATTATAAAATTAATATTAAAATGTAGCTATGATCTTTCAGAATTGTAGGGAACATACTCTGTATAAATTCGGCTTTGTTTGTCAAACAATTGTAATCTTCTTTATCTCTAAAATAAAATAGTTTTTCTCCTCTTCTTCAACCTCAATTGTTCAGCAAAAAAAAAAAAAAAAACGGATTCTCTCTTCTATTTGTGAACGTACGAATCATCTAAATTTGTAGGTTTTTTGTCTCATGGTTAGTTCTTCATTGTTGTTTATGATTTTTTACAACAGTTATGTCCCATAGAAGATTTGAGTTTGAGAAGTAAATCAGTGTAACCGACTCCAAAACTCTTATCCACTAAAGTCCCAACAGGTGCTTTGTTTAAGAACCCATTCGGTAACATTTTATGTTTTTTGTTCGTCATTATTATTTTACTGAGAACGTAGTAACAACGATTAGAAAAGTATATTATTTTCTTGTTCTTGTCCTATTTATCTATATTTTAAGTTTGTAATGGGATTGTTGTTATTTTGGCTTCTAAAAATAGAGAACAAGATAAAGAAAAGGAATTTCTGTTGTTTTTTCTATGCATTGGCATTGACTTTAGAATATAATCTCAATTATTGCTTAATAAGTTGGTCAACTTACTTGTTCATAGTATTACTTAAATTAATAATCCGTACTTATTATTATTGAATTCAACCATATTTGGAACTGAAAAATTCAAATTCATTATCTTTTAATCTTGAGTACTCAAATTCAAAGAGAAAAAGTCATGAATACTCACTTATACCAATCGAATTATTTTTTTATTGGCATAATCATATATACTTATTATTTGAATTACATTGGAAAAGAATTAGGGGGTTAGTTTCTGTATATATATATATATATATGAAAGTTGATTAATCATATGAAATTGGTAGAACCCAATCACCCCATGAATTGTAAGGTTGGCTCATTATTTAATTTTGGACTGAAAGTTAAAGAGTTAAAAAGAGGATATATGAAATTGGTTAGAGAGGAGCATTTACTTCAAAGTTTCTTTTCCATTTTCCCGCGAATTCATGGCTACATTAGTTATAGAGGGATGCTCTTGTTTTTTTTGTTTTTTTTTTGGAGATAAATGCTCTCTTGTTTTCTTAAAACCCCCTAAAAATCATTATTAAAAATAATGATGAACACCATTCTTTCAATTAAATACTAATAATAATAATAACAACAAGGTTTACAAGTTTCATTTCATAGATTATTATTATTATTTTTTTTTTTTAAAGGACTTTAAATTTTCAATCTTTATGTCTAATAAATTCTTGGGAATTTGCTACCCATAGCACTTTTTGGCCCACCTAATTTAATTATAGCACAAATTTAAAAAAAATTCATATATAGCACATTTTTTAGATACGTTTTGAATTTTCAAATATACCCTTTCTCTTTATGTCGGTGTGTGCCGGTGGGTGGCGAAGGTGGAATTCAGCGGAGGTGAAGTTGAGGGTGACGCTGGCGAGTTTTTTCGGCGAGAGGGAAGACAATTGGGGAAAGAGGAGAGTTTGGAGATGAGGGGGGATGAAAAAGATGAGGAAATTTGAATGTGGGTTTTCTCAAGGATAGACGATTGAAGTCTATCAATTGAACTGATAGACCGATAGACTTCTATCAGTCAAACTAATAGACTAATGAGCCTTTTAGTCATTTTACCAAGCCTGTTTGGTTTTTCTATCCCAAATGAATAAGTTTGGGAATTGTGCTATACATGAAATTATTTTGGTTTTTTTTTATATACATGCAAAATCCCCAGGGAATTTGCTACCCATAGCACTTTTTGGCCCACCTAATTTAATTATAGCACAAATTTAAAACAAATTCATATATAGCACATTTTTTAGATACCTTTTGAATTTTCAAATATACCCTTTCTCTTTATGTCGGTGTGTGCCGGTGGGTGGTGAAGGTTGAATTCAGCGGAGGTGAAGTTGAGGGTGGCGCCGGCGAGTTTTTTCGGCGAGAGGGAAGACAATTGGAGAAAGAGGAGAGTTTGGAGATGAGGGGGGATGAGGAAGATGAGGAAATTTGAATGTGGGTTTTCTCAAGGATAGACGATTGAAGTCTATCAGTTGAACTGATAGACTGATAGACTTCTATCAGTTCAACTAATAAACTAATGGGCCTTTTAGTCATTTTACCAAGCATGTTTGGTTTTTCTACCCCAAATGAATAAGTTTGGGAATTGTACTATACATCAAATTATTTTGGTTTTTTTTAATATACATGCAGAATCCCCAATTGAAAATATGAAGGTTTAATTTGTCAATTTAATTTCTCTTTTAACTTAATTTATTTTTATGTAAACAATTGACTTTCCTTACTTTTTAATGTTTTTATTTAATTTTTTTTCAATTTTTTTTAAAAATTTATTTTGAAGTTGATTAATGTTTACTTTTCTTGAATATTTTAAAATTGGAAGAATTAATTTATATGTTTATAGTTATATATTTTGAAGTTACTTTATATATAATTTTTTTTTTAGTTTAATTTTATTATTTATATTTATATTTAAATATTATTTATAAAATTGAAATTTACGTTTTACAATACATTACGATACATGATACATCAAAATTAGATTGCGATATGTGTTACATTTTACGAGTTGACAACCTTGCTCTCAAGTTTGAGCCAGTTGTAGAGATTAATTTTCCAAACGACCCTCAATCTACAATGTAGCCTGGTACCATGGTCTAGAGATGGAGCAGTAATGCCCCATATTTAGAAGAGTAAAGCTCAAAGTTCCCCAACCATGATAAAAATGAAAAGGTTCTATGAAACAAAATACAGCTAATATACTCTCACCATCCATTTCACATAAATCGAAAGAGTAATTGTGTCTGCAGTGTGCACAGATGCATAAACAACTGATGAATGTCACAAACCCTTCAAATTATAAACACAAAAAATACCGGCAAATTTAATTCTTTGGTGTATACACATGAACACAAGTAACAAGGACTAAAATTCGAAGAACAGCACATTATCTACCAGGACAAAAAGATGCTCATAATTCTGAATGATAATAACACTAAGTTTGAATATTGAACACTACGAAGGAGTGAGTCAAGCAGTGAGTCAATCCATTCATTCAATCAAGCAGGGCAATGGCAGCATTAGCCACTTTACCAACTCATGGAACTTATAATCAGTTGGCGTTTAGTTTAATTGAAAGTCAATTAAAAGAACGAAGAGTAATTACGGGATTACAAAGTATCGACTGCGTCAAATTCAAATTTGATCGCCTTCCATACACTGGCTGATAAAAACAAATGATGTCCCAAATTGCAAAGACAAAACTGAAACAGATATTGCATTTCTACTGAATAATCTCTGATACCTAAACGCAGATACACTTTCTAGAGTTACAGTATTTGGCAAATGGTTTGCAGAAAAAAAAAGATAAATTCAAATGAACTACAAACTGATATGGATAGCCCCAAACTTAGCAGAAGGTCAGGCTATCAACTGAAAGTTTGATGCATTGGGAGGATGACGATAAGAAATAAGATTGGCGAGCATATGGAGTCAACTCGAGTTCATACCGAACGTATTATGAGATGACAAGCTATTCTTACTTGGGATTCCTCAGAACAATAATGACAGAATCTCCCCTCAGGAACATCTTACTGATGAATCTGTCCTTATTAACAGGTTGAGCCTTTTTCTTGCCCTTTCCAGTTTTTGGTACCTAGTCATAGGAATAATAGATAAGATACGTACCTCCTGAGTCTATACAGAGCAAGAGAAAGAGTAAGCATGTCAATAAAACAAACCTCAGTCCACATCTCTCTGACATTTTCCAGAACCATATTACAATGCCGGTCGAAGGCCCTTACACGTCCCAAAAGCTTCTTATTGTTGCGACAATTGATGAGAACCTGTTGAAGAGGTTCAAAACATATAAAAAGGACTTTAACCTAAGAAGCTCTGCCGATAAATTACAAGGCACAACTATTAACACACATGAACAAAGCATACCTGAGTATTGTTTTTAACACTCATCATGAGAACTGAAAGTGGACCAGTGTTGAATTCCTCTTCCTCATTCTTGGTAGTCTGCAGAGGAATAAAAAATCAAAGTACTCCTAATGGGAATTCTAGTTACACTTTTTTTTTGATAGGAAACAGAAAACTTTCATTGATAAAATGAATAGTTACAAAAAAACATTAGAGATTTACAAAAAGCCGTGCCAATGATGTAAGAGCGTATTAAAACTATAGTCTTTAAAAGGCGAGGCTTTATGGGCCCATGACATAGCCAAAAAAGTAATAGATTCAATTAAGTTCTCGTCATGTTGTGCACTATCAGAGAAGATGCGATCATTCCTCATCATCCATAGTTTCCACCAGGTTGCATATATAAACAGTAGCCATAAAGTCTTCTTTTCATCCTCAAATGGGTGTCCCTGTATAGTGAAAAGAATTAAATCTTTGATATTGCCTGGTCTTATCATCTGCCATCCAAATGAGTTGAGCAAATATGTCCATATGTGGCTAGCCAATAAGCAGTTGCTAAATAGATGAATCTGTGATTCTCCATCATTCTTGCAAAGAGGGCAGATGCTGGGAGATAACGACATAGTAGGCCATTTGGCCTGAAGATTCTTATGAGTGTTTAAAGCCCCATAGCTAAGCTCCAAGATAAAAAATTTAATCTTCTTCGGATGTTGACCTCTCTAATTTTTTGAGATGTAAATCATTCGAGCTAACGGTGGAAGAGGACGATAGGTGTTCCAGAAGAGATTTTGCCGAAAAAAAACCATCTGAGTTAAGATTCCATTTCCAGACATCATTTCTATCATTTAGGGAAACCCGATCAAGAGTATATGACAATTCAGCCCATTCCCCAATTTCATCATCCTTAAGGTTTCGTCTGAACAGCAAATTCCATGCTTCATTTGCGGGATCCCAACAATCATAAACATTGGCTTGTTTACCAAGGGATAGGTTATGCATAAGAGGAAATTTCTGTTTAAGAGCATTATCAGCATTCCAAAAATCAAGCCAAAATAGAGTAGCCTTTCCCGAGCCAATTACATGAGCAATATTAGAGTAATCAAATGCTTCCATCTATCGATAAATTTCCAAGGACCCTTTGTGCGTTGAATCTCTTTTATGCCAGCTTTGAGGACATTTGGGGAGGGGCCATATTTAATATCAATGAAGTTTCTCCATAGAGCGTCAATCTCAACCGAATATCTCCAATGCCATTTAGCCAACAAAGAAATATTTTTCTTATTTTTCTTATGAATATCAATGATCCCCAGGCCTTCTTCATCAATCGGCAGCTTTACCCTGTCCCATCTAATGAGATGGCTAGATCTCCCTCCTTCCTTTCCCCTCCAAAGGAAATTTCTGAATAGTTTTTCAGTCGCTTTGGTGATTCTAGTGGGAGCTAAAAAAAGGGATAAATAGTAAGTGGGAACATTTGCAAGAGTTGCATGTATAAGAGTTAATCTTCCCCCTTTAGATACATGAGAAGATCCCCAGTTTTGCAAACGATTCTCGATCTTTTCAATGACAGGATTCCAGAAAGCAGAGGAATTTGAATTACCATTGAGGGGAAGACCCAAATAAGTGGTAGGCCAACTTCCAATCTTGAATCCGAAAGGTGCAGCAATCTTCTTGGATTCATCAGGATCAATGTTGAGGGTGAGGAATTCTGTTCTCACAGTTAATGTTCAAACCCGATGTCCTCTCAAAAGCTTTAACAATACCAATCAAGTTATTCTAGTTACACTTTGGTAAAGTTTTTTTGATATCCGTGATTGTCCGGGCCAGCTTGAACGCACTTTGACTCTTATCACGGGACATACCACCTAACCCCTACAATATTTGGATGTAAAGGAAATCTGTAGGAAATTAATTCTTAGGTAGGTGGCCACCATAGATTGAATCTATCACCTCTTAGTTCTCCAACACTCTCTTGATCACTAGGCCACTCTATGATGGTTTACACATCATTAAAGTTGGAAGTGAAAAAATAAACAGAACACAATTGAAAAAGTCTAAAGATTTTTGCAGTATTACAATTTACCCCAAAAGGAACACACTCGGGAAGGGGGACTGAAAAAATTTAAAAAAGAAGTTTCTAGAAAAAGAAAACATTTGAGCTAACATTAGAAATGAAATAAAGGAAGCAGAACCTATACATTTATTTATCAATCAAAAGAAATAAGCTTCATGGAAATGTCATAGTTATCACTTTTTAATATTAGAAATATAATCTTTTTCATAAATAGATTGCACAGTTTGCAAAGTTTCTTATAAAAAAAATAAAAACTAAATAGATTGCGAAAGAGTAAGAAGTTGGTACACAATAATCAAATGGAAAGAAAAACAAGAAATCACAGTAATCAACTGTAGAAACAAAGTTGAAAGAAAAAACAGGTCTGAATCTAAAGGAATGGAGACAATGAAGGAATGAAGATATTGAAGGAATGAAGACATGAGAGGTGCCTACAAATTAATGTCACGAGTAAGTCTTCAACCTGGGACCTTGAGGGAAGCACACCTCCTAAACCCAAGTATTTGACTACTGAGCCACACCTTGGGGACCTTTACTCCAAATGTATTGAACTCCTCTTAATAAAATCATTTTTTTTTTTTGCAGACCATTGAACCCAAAAGATAGCATAAATTTCACAATTAACAGAAAGTCAGAAACAAATAGATTTTAAAAAAAGAAGTAAATAAAATATAAAAACCCTTTTTGAAGATCGACTACCAAGGAATTCCCAACTTAGATGCTAGAACATATATTGCTCTAGTAGAGAAATTCAAGATACTCCATACTCATAAAAACCAAAACTAAAGTGCACCATCAAACTGGAGAAATAAATAATACAATGAAGCAACATTATTCACATAATATACCAAGGGGACATAGAAAATACGATCTTTTCCTTTTAAGTTATCACATAAATTTAACCTTCCTAGTCCAAATAACAAAGTCAGGTGAATTTTTCAAAGGGTTTCTGACATAAATAACTACAAATCATAACGTTGAAAATCTAAACCTATCTCGCATTTTCAAGCATCGACTCTCACTCAATATATCAAAATATCATTCAACCTGCAGAATTTGGTCAAATTTAACATTGACATAAAGCTGGGAAAAAAATCCCATGACAAAAAGTTATCCAATATCAATAAATTTAAAGGAAAAAGTTGACTAGTTGCCTCTTGTGCATTGATAGAGGTAACAAGTCGAACTGAGGGTTAAAATCACACTTCTTCAGTATGAAGGACAACATTATCAGCCAACTCAAAAAAAAGTGTTAATGAAGAACAGGAGCCGTATATAATATACAATGAAAAGCTCTATCATAATTAATGACTCAAAGAGTAAGACATGATTCGTGCATAAGACAAAGGCTGAACAAATTCGGCAACATGTATAGGATGAAAGTACTGAAGGGAAAGAGCATAAAAGATTCAAGAAACTTACATCTTCCTCCATTGGTCGGCTGCGATTGAAGACAAAAAAGAATTAGTACATAAGAATCAACAAATAGCAGAGTAAAATGTTAACATAAAAAAGTATGCCATATACCGTTAAACACAATACCTCATCTTGTAACTAAAAGAAGTAGATCTTCAGCAACGTCCTTGGAGTGAGGCTGAAAATACACGACCATATAATGACACAGTAAGAATAATAGTAATTACAACCGTAACAGCATAATCTCATAAAACAGGATGTGCCTAAAGTTGCCCTAAAGAATATCACGTTCCAGAAAAAAAAAACTGTGTAGGCTAAGACCCCGTTTGATTGATAACTATTTGATTTTTTGTTTTTAATTTTTGAAATTTAAACTAATTTTTATTCAAATTTTCTATAATGTGCTCCATTTTTTCTAAAAAAAAAAAAAAAATATATATATATATATATATATATATATATTTTTTTTTTTAAGAAATGACGTAAATGCCAACCAAA
>JBBMKA010000022.1:11729591-11750924 GCA_037833695.1 Sechiopsis laciniata
ATATATTATGGAATTGAAATTTATTGGATAAATATCAATTAAAATAAATAAAAATATGGTTTTTTTGAAAATTAAATTGAAAAATCAAATAGGAAAAATCCATAATGTTTTGTCCCACATCGGAAAGCTCTAAGTTAGAGCCTTCATCACTCCACTATAAATAGGAAATCATCACTCCACTATAAATAGGAAATCTTGAAGGTTTTCATTCTCATCCACTCACTTATAACTTGGAAGAGCGGAGGAGATCGTTCAAAGTTTTTTTCACGAGGAATAGTCGATCTTACTCAACATAAAGACCTGCCAGTTAGATCAGAGGCGATTGTCAATGTAAGTATTCTTTTTCCAATAACATGTCCATCATCTAGGTATTGCATTTAGATTAATTTGATTAATCAAAGATAATTTAGATTAATTATTGTGAAATTTTTATTATTCACTTCTTCCGCCACGCTAAATGTATGCACCTACACAATATTCCCAACATAAAATAAAATATAGTAATAAATTAACAACAAATACTAAATTTTCGTTTTATTATCGTTATAAATATTAGAATTTGACATTTAAAAGTAAAAGAATCAAAATAAAACAAAATTGAAAGTAAATGGACTAAAATGATATTTTAGTTGTTTTTTTCTAAGTAGGTAATATTTTAAAAAATAATTAAAACAATAAGCAAAATTTAATAAAGTTGGGCAAAGGAAAAAAATAAATAAGTATTTTGAAGTTATGAGTTTTTCTTTTTTTATTTCTATGTTAGGAAACAAATATTTTAACTACTATATAATATATTTTGTTTACTTAATAAGACCATCATATCTTACTATTTCCTATTTCTTTGTTTTCTAGAAGAATATATTTTTATAAGTTTACGTAAATATATTTTCTACTACTCTCTTAATAATTGAAATTTTAATGATTCATATTACTAATATGTTTAGTAACAAAATATAAAACTAAAAGTTGATTGATAATTCAATATGATAGTTTTTAATTATCATAGAAGTGTATATGTGAGTCAATAAACTAAAATGTCATGAATTTAAGTTCTTCAATTTGAATTATTATTCAACTAAAAAACCTAAAATGCTTTTTAATTGATTTCTCCACTACTTTTAACCTCAATCCCCGAGTAGTTAACGATTTCTAACTATTATTAACCACTTTTTTTCCCTCCACTCCACTCTTTTCTACAAAAAAACAAACACACCCTTATGAAATTAGTCAAATTAGTCAAATAATTATTTACGAACTATAATCATAAATATTAATAATGCATAATATTATAATAATATACAATAGTGTATCAATAATACATAATAGTGAAAAAAAAATTCATAATACTGTATTAATAATAAATAATATTGTATTAATAAATATTAATAATATAGTATTAAACTATATTTATAATCAAATATTTTCAAATTTAACTATATTTATAATTATTTTATTAGAAGGGTTTATTCATTACAATTTCTCAATTTTAAAATATAAATTCAAATTAAAACCAAATATAATTTTCTCTTATATATTCGATATTTTCTGAAAGAATTCAAAAAAATAGAAGATATTTTCCGAGAAGTAGAGACTGGAAGGCCTTTACACCGTTCGTTTCACTGCTCAGGGTTGTCAATTTCTCGAAAGAAAATGTCAATTTGTAAACATTTTGGCTTCATTTATTTATTTATTTATTCTATCGTTTTTTTTAATTGAAATCTTATCCATTTTTACAGTAAATGATTTAAATTTTCAATATCGTCATGAAAGTTTGGATGGTAATTTTATTTCATTAAAGTATGTTTTTTTAGAGAATTATTTTAAGTATGATAATACATGATATTAAAATTCACAGTTTTTCCCTAAAATAAATTAATAATAATAACAATTAAGTGCAGGTGAACATGCACTAAAAAAAAAAAGAAAAAAGTGAGGTGAACATGACTATAGTTTGTTTCAATTCACACCCTACTCTAAAAGTTGGTAAATAGTTTATAAATGATTTATAATTGAATTAATATTAATATACTAGTTTTTTTTTATAATAATTTTATAATTGAGAATGAAGATTCGAACTCATCAATTTTAGATCATTGGATATTCATTGATGCCAACAGCTATTTTTGACACTAATATACTAATTTAGATTATGTACTTCAAATTTTATTCAATTGATTTATATACTTTCAAATATTCAATTTTAGCCTATATATTTTGAATAAAATTTAAATCAACTCTCGTTTAGAGTTAATGTTTACATTGAAATTGGTTTAATAATATATTTAATAAAGAAAATAACACAACGTAATCATATTTTTAAACTTTATAAAAGAAAAGGTAATTGAGAGTATTTCTTAAAAAAGAAAACTTACCAGGAACTTACCACAAAGAATAAACACACATTTTAAGCTTCATTAAAAGTAGACAAGCTAAAATTAGATCTTTTAAAGTACATGCATCAAAATTAAATCTACTCCGATCAACAATTTAAACTTATAGATTGATTAGTCATTTAAGATTATTCAACTAAACGATTAGTAGGGGAAATACATATATCAATGTCAGAAGGTATTAAAGTGTTTTTTAAGGTCAATGTAGAATAATAAAATGATTTACTTTTAGTCATAAACACACATTTTAATATCAGTTTAACTATGTTTTTTATGGGCTATATCAATGGATGGTTTGGCTCCAGGAGAAGAGTGAGATTGGAAATGTGGAAGGGATGGTAGATTTGGGTTAGGAAGTTTTAGTGATGAATGTGAGCCAGTTTTATCTTTTATTTTTAATTTTGTTGGCCTTGAGAATTGCAATATTGCATTTTATCGAGAGTAAAACTTTCCGACACATAAATGTATAAGAAAGCCATAAATTATTGGCATGTGTCATTTTTAGTGGCACATAAATTTATTAAATAACAAAGAATATTTATAAATAATAAATTATTATTATTATTTGTGTGGCACCAATAGTACCACATATTCAAAATGTAGGGCTTCCCTATACATTCACGTGTATGAAAGTTTTACTCTTTTAATGGTATCAAAAAGTTTATGAAAAAACTTAGATACTTATGAGTAAGCAAGTAATACATGTTCAAAACATACGTTGTATGATGAGAGCCACACAATTTTTAACAAAAAATTATTTTGTTTATAAAAAAGTAAAATTGTGTGGCTTACGTTATGCCACATATGCTTTAACCATGGACTACCTACTTATGCACAAGTTTTTCTCAAAATTTACTGCCCTTTTTTGTTTTTATTGAGTTAGACTCTAGTTTACCCAAACTATATCCTTGCAGTCAAATTAATGTTTGTTTGCAACATAGAAAACTATGCAACATTTCTGTAAAAGTAAGCCTTTATTTGAACAAGCCTCTCCCAATTTGATTTCTTTTCTGCTTCTCAACCACAATATTGATTTAAATTTGTGAATGAACAAACTTGACAAAGAATATGACAACAATATACAATATTCCTTTTTGCACTTTATTATAATTTTGTCACAGAGAAATTTGCTGCAACTTGAGCAGGAGTTAAAGGCTAGCATGGTGGAAGATCCTTTGGGGGTGGAAGAATGGTGTGATCTTTTCCTGGTCCATCTTCAACCACAAATGCTGTTTTCAGACCCCACCCTGTATGAACCTCAAGATGGCAATGCATGAACCAAACTCCTGAATGTTCATTACAAAACAAAGTCATATTTCAACTCTGTTCAATATTTAAAGTTAGGCTAAATTATCAAAAATACCCCTATCCCTCAATTTTTAAAAGTTTCAAATTACCTTAGAACATTAGAAAAAATAGTAAAATAATGTCCGTACCATTATATTTGGATGGATTCGGTTATTGTTTAAAAAATACCTCATAACTTCAAAAAAGTTTAAAAAATACTTTTGAACTTTAAAAAATATTTCAAAACTACTTTTGTAAAGTGGTGCTTTAAGCAATTAAGAGGTGATGAGATCCATAGTGATCACGTACATAGAAGTTAATTTCTTGTAAGGTCAAACGGTATGTACAGTAAAAATAGTTGATGTGCGTGTAAGCTGACTCAGAAACTCACGGATATTAAAAAAAAAACCTTTGCCAAAACGAATGACAATAGTATTTTCGAAAGTTCTGTTTAAAGTTTAGGGATATTTTCAAAACTCTTCAAAGTTCACATGTATTTTTGACACAAACCCCATAATTTATGCTTTTTTTTTTTTAATAATTTAGTCTTTAAAGTTTTATGCACCTGGGTTATCAGCTCTAAATCTGATAGCAGTCCACCCACCAGTGGGAACTCCAACCGTGTTTCTCTCGATTGGATCGACCAAGTTGAACTTAGCCGGATCATTTACCGGATCAAAGTTCCCAATCCCCGTTCCCACGACGAAAAAGTTGTAACCATGGAGGTGAAATGGATGAGATTCAACAGTAAGAAGATTAGTGTCCTGAAGCACCAACTCAACAGTAGAATTGAATGCAATCTTGTTAAGCCTTGTACCCACTGCAGTTCTCAAGTTAGCAGTCAAAGGTGCACCAGTATAATTAAAAGGAGTCAAAGGCCTATCAGGAAAATCAGTTCTAAAAACACCACTAACATTAAAGTAATGAGCTTGAAGAAGGCCAACATGGGGCATAACAAAAGAGATATTGTTCAATGAACCTACAAATTGGGTACCATTTAGGCAAGTGGGGCAAGCATTTTGGCCCAAACCAATTGTGTAGAAAAGGTTTCTATCAACTTTGAGTGGAACTTTAGCAGGGTATTGAGGGGAATTTAGGCTTTTGAGCTTGTTGTTGTAGTTCAAAGCAAAGGATGAGTCATTTGAGGCTGGTAATTTTGGGAGAATTGGGAGGATTGTGTTGGGGATTCCTTTGTATTGGAGAATGCCAGTTGCTGTTTTGTTGTCAACTGGAATTGGTACATCCATGAATGATCTTGAAGCCATGAAGTATCTGTTTGGGGATTGGTTTGTTTGTATCAAGACATTTGTGGTTTGTCCTGGTGCTATTAGGATTGCTTGTGTTGTGAATGGTTTTGTGTAAATTGCATCAACTTCTATGACTGTCATGTTGTGGTTGGCTATGGCGAAGAAGAGCTCGTCGTTGAGTGCTGCGTTGATTACTCTTAGGAGATATGTTTTTCCAGCTTCAACTTCCATTGCAAATGTATCTGAAATTGGATCACAAAGGAAAACATAATCCTTAGCTAAAAGGAGTAGAGTTGCAGTGACATCATGTATAATTAAGTAACCAAGAGGTTACGAGTTTAAATCCCCACCCCAACTATTGTTGAATTAGAAAAAGAAGAAAAACCAAATCATTATCATTCCCTTTTTCACTTAGGGACTGTTTGGATGGAGATTTTTAGAGGAGTTGGGCAGCGGTTGGCCCAACCCCACATTTGACAGAAACAACCCCAAAAAACTCCATAAAACTTTGTAATACCTAATATCACTTCTTCTTCAACTCCTCCAAACCTATCATAGTACCAAACAGACTTTTCCTGCCACAACCACTCCAAACCCCTCGTACTAAACAAGAGTTAGTTTTCTAGCACAACCACCTGAAATTCATTATACTAAAGAACAGTTTTCTGCTACAATTACTCCTAAGCTCATATAATACAGGGTATCCTGCCACAATCACTCCTAATTCTTTGTCTTAAACAAGATTTTACCTTCTCCAAACCATTTCCCCTTCTTTCTAAACCCCCTATCCAAAACACCCTCTTAGGGAGTATTTGGAAAGAGGGTGTTTGGAGTTGCAACAACAAAAGAATTGAGTGGGAAATCCAATAATGATTATTTGGATAACAAACAATGATTATCTAGGTAATCCCTGTTCATCTTAGTCCTCTTTTTTTTTAAGAAAATTATACTGCCCAATAACCATTATCGTATAACCTACTACTAATTCATCCTCACCCAATCGTTTCCCACTTATAACAACCTGCACTCTATACACAGAAAATGATAACTCGTACTATCATTACCTGCCCCCCAAACACATACACTAGTTACAGTCCACCAACAATCATAACCAACTCGTCGCCCTAATCGCCTTTTAACTAAGTAATATAACTTACGTTTTTCTGAACAAGGGAAGAGTGGCCCTGGCTTGCCGTTGATTGTGTGAGCATCAGACATATTTGGTGGCACGCCCATTCTGGATCCTTGGTTCACAATTTCCTCAACATCATTATTCCACCATTCCCCTGCACCACAGGCATCAATTCCATCATGTTTTTCTATCCAAACACAATAATTTCAAGTAAATTTCCCTACTAACCAAGAATAATTTCAAATTCTCTGTTTGGCTGAGGGAATGGATAAGGGGTTCCTTGCTTAGGCAAGATAACAATTGCACCATAAACAGTTGCCCTTAGCCAAAGAATATGTGCATGCCACCATAATGTCCCTCTTTGTCCTGTCACATTGAAATCATAGGTATAGCTGCTCCCTGTCTGGATAGGACATTGTGTTACGTACGCCGGTCCGTCCGCCCAGCCGTTTCGATACTGCTTCAATCCATGCCTGTAGAATATCAGAAAAGCACTGAGCTATAAGATGACCGAGTAATTAATGAGAAAAGTTTGTCAATTTTCACTTGTGTTACCATTGAGATATGCCTTTGAATTATGTTGCCTCACGATTACTTAGTCGAAATATGTAATCGGATTTCTCTTTGAACCTAAAAGTCTTGAACTCGGCTGGCCGGTGGGCTTTTATGTATTGAGTCATATGTTGTAATATAGTTTTATGAGAGCGCAATTATAACTATCTTAAAACCCTAGCTCATTTGATCAACATTTGAATTCATATCTCCTTAATAAACAATTCTCTTCTATGCTCGTAGATGTAGTTAACTCACTGTTAATGAACCACGTAAATCATTGTATTTTGTCTCGCGTTTCTTTTATGTTTCTTGATTGTTGTTTCTGATTTTCATAACAGTTACATAATTACGTTCCTTTCTCATTCTTACCAGTGAATTGACATGTTATATTGAGCATGGTTTGTAACATTGATAAGAACTCGATCTCCTTCTTGTGCTTATACAGTCGGCCCGGGAAACTTCCCGTTTACCGTGACCATTGGCTTTGCGTGGCATAATCTACTTATATTTTGCACTTGAATCTGAAAAGTAAGTGAAATAGTAGAACAGAATCAAGATTCAAGATCCTTTTACAATATACATTACAGCTACAGCTATTGAATGAATGTAATAACTCACATCAAACTGATATCTCTTTATGGCAGCTTCTGCAGAAAATGAGATTAATCCGAAGCAACAGGCGATGACGAGAAATCTCAGACGACGAACAGCGCAAACCAAGCCTGTCATTGTCCTTCGCAAACGGTTTTCTTCGAGGTAATGCAAGTATGAATGAATGATGAATGATTTTAGAATGTGAACAATGTTAAGTATTTATACAATCTAGAAACCTGCCTATGATTTGAAGGTCTGTAAGAACAAGTTTGGTAGGAGTTGTGCAAGGGGCTTCATAGCCAAAGCTTGCAAGCAAAATGCTGATAGAGACTTGCCTTGCTTTTGACTAACTTGGAGGCTGAGATTTCCATATGATAGAGACATGTTAGAGACTTGATCTTCACTTGAGCTTATGTTCAATTCATGTATGACAAGTAAGTTAGGGTAACTGACTAAAAAATTGTACAACTCAAAGTATTGAAAATTGTCTCACCTTAGAACATTTAGTTAAGAAACTAAGAAATTTATTTCTAGATTTGGTGATTAGCATAAATTAAATTTATAATCTTTTGATTTTCTAATTCCCACTTGACTATTATGTCAATTCATAATGCTTAAGTTTCATGCGTCCGTTAATATTTGATATATTTCATGTTTTTTGTTTGCCATTATCATTTTTTTTTGGTGAAAAACAACTAGACTTTTTTTTATTCAACAATAAATGAGGGTATGAAAATGCATTCGAACTTGTAACTTCTTGATTACTTTAACGTATAAAATATCATTAAAGCTCTACTTCTTTTGATCGAAAAATAATTAAGTTACACTCTTTTTATTTATTTCTTTTTCTTTTCTTTTTTTGAAACTGTTATCGAGATTGAAAAATACTTTTTTTGGGAGAGGGGGGATTTTTATGAGTGGCAAAAAAAAAAAAGAAAGAAAATTTATTTTAAAATTGATTCAATCAGGTTAAATTGATAGTTATAGAATTGATAAAAAAAAATTAAGTGAAATTAATAGGCTTTAATCAAATGAAACTTGAAACAAATAAACTTTAACAAGTTAAATATTTTATATTTTACTGCATGTGAAATATTTTTTTAAAAATTGTTACAATTAAAATATGATACTAGAATTTGTTATGAACAAAATTTTATTTTATTTTATTATCCGTCTTCTATATCTAATTGTCAATGGAACAATTGTTAATTTTGCTTGTAAATTGCATGGACGACATGACGGAAAACATAAAATTACTTTTAGTATTTTAGTTTATTAAAAAATATTGTTAAAAGTTTTTTTACTAAAAAAAATAGAGAACAAAGATAAAAGAATAACCGTGTTTCTGTTATTATTAATTTTTTTCTTTTTAAGTGAAAATGATAGAAAATTGAAGGGTTTTTTCCCCTAAAATGGATAAGAAGAAATAGGAAATGAAAAAGGAAGAGAATAACTTCTAATTGACATTAGAACATAATCTTAATCATATATTTTCTAAAAGTCGATCAATATCATAGTATTACATTACAAATACAATGGCAAACTTATTACTAACTATATTTATAAGTTACCGCTAAGAGAAATTAATTTCATACTAGCACCATATATCACATAATAACTTATTTGAAACTCAAAACGATATTGAATTAAGAAAAAAAAGCATAAGTTATTTTAAAAAACATTCAAAAAACACTTATAAGTTACCACTTAAATTAACTTCATATTGAGATAAAATTAGAAGTTAATTTCATTACTTCCATCTTTTCCATGTATAAAACCTATAAACAAACAAAAAAAAATGTTGATTAATTAGAAAGGATTTTAAGGTTGGTCCACTATTTAATGTTTGGACTGAAAGTTAAGGGTTGTAAATTGGAAATTAGTTAGAAAGGAGTATTTACTTTAAAGTTTCTTTTCCCTTTTCCCCTGAATTCATGGCTACATTGCTTATTGAGGCATTTTCTTGTTTTCTTTAAGCTTCTTGGTAGAACAACTAGGCCTTGTTTTTCACCATTCACTAAACCCCACCTAAAAATCATTATTAATTCAATATAATTATAAGCATCCTTATTTCACTAAATAATAAGATTGAGATATCATTTTGGTATTTTTGAGGTTATTTTAATTAGTCTATATACTTTCAAATATTTAAACTTAGAGTTAGATATTTTCCATAATTCTAAAAAAATGGTCCATAGTGGTGGACAGGGGTGATAATAAAAATAAAAAACCAACAAAACCAAATCGATTTATTGGATTGCTTGAGTTTTTTCACATAATATTGGACATATTGATTTTTATTTGGAAAAAACCGAAAGTATTGAATCAGTTCGTTTTCTATTTGTTAAAACCAATAAAAACCGACCGAACAAATATTTATTTATTTACTTTCACTTTTCATTTTATATGTTAGTTTAACTTTTTATTTGGCTAAATAACTAATTATTTTGTTTAATTTAATTATAAAATTTAAGAATTTTTTAGGAAAACAACATTTAATAGATGTTGGAAGTAAAATAGTAAAAAAGAATTAGATTTTCAAAAATGAACTCGTGACCGTGGTATTAAACTTAATTACTATTAAACAATGAAACAATATACCACTAACACTTTCGATATAAATTTAATTTTTTTTAATTAAACAATAATTGACGATTGAGAATTTAAATCTATAATCTCTTAATTACTATATCATATAAGAACTATTATGAAATTACTTAGTGGTCAAGAAAATTTTGAAAAACTAAAAATTGATGGGTTCAATCCATTATAGTCACTTATTTATAAATTATTTTTTACGAATTTTTTTGACATCTAAATATTGTAATGTCAAACGATAGTTAAAATGCACTGACTCGAACAATCGTGAATATTAAGATGATTAAAAAAAAGTCACCAATATTAAAAAAAAAAATGCTTTTGGTCAAGTGAATAAAATTCTTAAATATTATTATTCAAATTTGTTTTAAAAAAATATATTGGTTTAAATTGGTAATTTTAACTTATTATTTTTTGTCTCGTCATCCTCTCATCGTACGGCTGTGCAATCTCGGCAATAAAAAGATTCGGACAATAATCCAACGGTTCTGATTTGACGTTCAAATCTTGCTGATTTAGATCGAATGGATGGAGGAAAATGAGATAAAGAAATAAGGAAAGAAAGAAGAAAAGATATGTTAAAATTACGTACTAACTCAGACAGTCACGCGTGCCATTCAAGCCTTTCTTTTGGACAACCTTGAACGTCCAGACTGTAAATTCTTTATATATATATATATATATATATATATATAATTATTTTATTATAGAACGTTCAACCATCAACTTTATCATTTTAAAAGAATAAAAAAAGAGTTAGTCTCTAGGAAGGCTTTGTACAAGAAGTGGTGGAAAGTTTAATAGAATAATTATAATAAGAGCTTGCTTGGATGTGGGGGATGGGGGATTAGAAATACCGATTTCAAATATTGAACTCGTGACCGTAAAATGAAAATAGATTAACACCAAACCAAATAACCAATCACGCTACCGACCCATTCGGTGGATGTTTGTATTGAAATTGTAGGAAAATTTTATTATTTTATTATAGAGTAGATTCTTTTTTTTTTTTTAATATAATTATTTTATTATAGAACAACCATCAACTTTGTCATATACAAAAAAAAAAAGAAGAAAAAAATATGAGTTTAGTCTCTAAGGAGGTGTTTGGATGAGAAGTTGTTGAGGGGATGTTTGTTTGACATATTTAGGTAGGATTTAGGTTAAGGAGTTATATTGAAAAGTTATATTGAGCAATTAAAATTGAGAGTTGTGTCAAAAACTCATTTGGATGTAGTTTTTGTGTAGAGGAGTTACAAGTCAAAATCTTGTTTGGATATAGATTTAAAATGAGTACTTATTTTTAGTAGTTAAAAAGAAATGATTAAAAATGAAAAAATTTGATTGATTTGAAAGGAATGATTAAAAATTAATGGTTAAAAATGATTGAGTAGTTATAAATGAAAGATTAAAAATGAATGGTTAGAAATGAGAGTTATTTTTAAAAGTAAAATCAGGAGGAGTTAGTAAAAATTCATTTGGATGTAGGTTTTCGAAGAGGAATTAATAAATCCTAAAACTAAATTCTACCTAAATATGTCAAACAAACCGCCCCTGAGGGTTTAATAAATAAGTTATAATAAAAGCTCGTTTTTATGTGTTTGTTTTTAGATGAGTTATAATAAGAGTTTGTTTTGATATTTGTATTGAAGTTGTAGAATAGTTTTGTTATTTATGAATGATTTCACATTTATGAATTTTTTTAATAAAAATAATGTATTGTTTCAAATCTCAAATAGTATATTTATGTTCATAATTTTCTTGACTAATATTACTTCATTATTTTTAATTTTAATATTTTTATTTTTCATCATAATACTTTTTTATGATATGAATTTTATTTTAAATTTTAAATAATCACATAAAAACTTTACAAATTAACTAATTTGAAGATAATTAGTGAATTAATGATATTATATTAAATGAATACAAATAATAAAGTTTAGAAACAAAATAAAATGAACTATAAGATTACTCTAATTTCGAATTAAGAAACATATTTTAAAAACATGATATTTGAGGGAGAATAAATTTCAATTAATTAGTTCAAACTTAATGATATTAAGTATATAAAAATACTAATAAAAATGTTTGAACAAAAAAAAAAGATTATGAAACTGATTTGATGATAATTAGTGAATTAATGATGAGCCATTAATATTATGTTAGATGAATATAAATAAATAAAAGTTTAGAATAAAAAAAATGAACTATGTAATTGCCGTTAATTTCAAATTATAAAACATATTTTGAAAATATGATATGAGATAAATAATAATAAATTCTAATTAATTAGTTCAAACTTTAATGATAGTAAGCACAGAAAAAATATTAATAATTTTTAAAAAAAAAAATATATAATTGGTTATGAAACAACAATTAATTTTAAATTATAAATTATAGTTTTGAAATATGGAATTGATTATAAAATTATTGTTAATTTTAAATCCCAAAAATTATTTTTTTATAATATTCAAATTATAAAGATTAAACTTATATTTTACCCTATTATAATTTTTTTGTTTGATTGTTTAGGTTAAATTATATGTACGTCAACTATTTTTATGAGATAAATAGTCTTATTCTACAACATTTAACCTTCAAAAAAATTCGTAGAAAAATAATTTATAGATAAAGATTATTGATGAAATTCATAACTTCTTAAATCTTTAATATTATATTGGACTATTAAATTAACTCAAGTAATATAAGTTTAAGCGGTGTAAAATAAATCTAGCATAATTATATGTTATGATTAAAATATCATGAGTTTCAATTCTAAACTTTTTTATTTGTTGTTGAATAAATAGGATAACAACCACTTTTAAAATAGACATATTGTTAAGATGTCAAAATGAAAGTCAGACATGGCAAAAGGTCTTGTTGGGAAAAACCTTCCGTAATTACCGCATGAATAAACAGAAAAATACTGAGAAATTAAAAGGAAACAACAAAATAGAGAACACAAGGATTTACGCCAAACCGGAGAAAAAACCACGGACAGAAAAAACTTCCACTATGTGACAAATTATTACAATCACATAGAATTCTCTCCCCGACCCCAGTTACATAAACACTCTCTTCAAAGTTTATACTACTCTCACCCATTGCCCCCACTCTCCACAAGAGAATACAAAAGGAATTTAACGAGTCAGTACATCAAACTTAAAGTGCTTCCGACTGGGATGCTTTGAAACCAAAGCCAGTTGCTCTATTTATTTCCTTTTAGTTTTCCGATTCCTTGAACCTTTCTGATTCATTAAACCTTTATGATTCCTTGAATCTTTCCAATGTAGAAAATCTTCTTCCTAATATTGTTCCAAAATCCTAATAAATTCCACCTTGGCAAGATATTTGAAGAATTTTCTGCTACAACATTGTCTTCTTTGACAATCGTAATCCTCAACTTTGAGAATTATAACATACTCCACCATAAAAGTATAGCACTTGAAATATCATATTCCAAGATTTTACTTTTTCGTCCCATGTCGATACACTGGCTAAAAATTATGGTGCAACTTCCACCTACTTGGCTTACTTGGAAGTTCTTCAGCCATCGACATAACTTCCACCACACACCTTACATAACTGCCAAGTTAATGCCCGTGTGCAAACTTGTGGAACCGCTGACATCACATCCTCTACCATGGCAAAATGGACATATCATAAAGATGATTTCTTTATTTTTTCAGAGAGAATCAACATCTCCTCTAGCAAGAGAGTCCACGTCAGCATCCGAACCCGAACCCTTTGACGAACTTGCTCTTTTAGGATAACTTTTTTTTCATGTGACCAGCCTCCCGGCAATCCCAGCAACTTATCTTTTTAGAACTTCTACTGGAACAATCGGCGAACTCTATTGGATCATCATCACCGCTTGGTCTTTTTATTTCATAAGCACTACATCTTGGTCTTCCCTAAAATCCTTGTGTAATCAAAATTGTATTAACACATCTTGAACTTGTACTTGCCACAAGCCGACGATCATCCTTTCTTCAAATTTCTCCACATCAATCTTCACCGCACTTGTGAAGTTTGACATCTCTGCTTCACTTCTAGCAAATCAGTAAATAGTGAACAACACTATTCACAACACCCAGCTCTAACTTGTTTTAAGAATTTTTTTCTGATGTGGAAGCTCAGACAAAACTGCAACCATAGAGTATACTCAGAAATTCAAAAACTGCTTACCTAAAGCTCTGATACCACTTGTTGGGAAAAACCTTCCCTAATTACCATGGAATAAGCAGAAAAATACTGAGAAATTAAAAGGAAACAACAAAATAGAGAACACAAGGATTTACGTGGAAAAACTCCAAACTGGGGAAAAACCACGAACAGAAAGAACTTCCACTATGTGACAAATTGTTACAATCACACAGAATTCTTTCCCGGCCCTAGTTACATAAATATTCTCTTCAAAATTTATACTACTCTCACCCTTTGCCCCACTCTCCACAAGAGAATACAAAAGGAATTTAACTAGAGTCAGTACACCAAACTTAAAATGCTTCCGACTAGGATGCTTTGAAACTAAAGCCAGTTGCTCTATTTATAGTGCTTGGAGCACACCACTTCCTTTTAGCTTTTCGATTCCTTGAACATTTCTGATTCATTGAACCTTTCCGATTCCTTGAACTTTTATGATTTCTTGAATCTTTCCATTGTAGAAAATCTTCTTCCTAATATTTTGCCAAAATCCGAACAGGTCTTATATCCAAATTTAATCCAAGTAAATGGTAATGTTTTTTTAGATCAACAATAATTAGAGATAGAATATTTGTTATTAGTATTTCTTAGTTATGAGTATATATGGGTTGAATTAAAACTCAAAAATAAAAATTTCCCCAAAAATGAAGAGTAAATCATTTTGAAATTTTAAAATAGTGCTAACAAAAGAAATAGCACAACTTACATAAATATAATTTTATGATTAAGCCATATATTCAAATCTTATTACCTTAATTGTTGTTGAACTAATAATAGTAAAGCCAAAAAAATAGTAGTATTTTGTTTTTTTAGAGGGCACAACTATTCTAAAATAATATGATAGTCAATTTCTGAACTCGAACTCGTAATCGTAGGGTTGAAATGAATTAATATCAAATAAGATAACTAACTGCGCCACCGATCCATTCATATAGCAAATTAGTTGATTATGAATTCGAATCTTAAATATTCTTGAATTAAAAAAAGGAAAAAAAAAAAGTAATACTAATAATAAAAAGAAAGATATTCAAAACGGTTTTCAAAAACCTTTATTTAAACATGCATTTTGATTCTAAAGCTAATCCAAAAATCTTGTAAACAAAAAAACAAAGGTTAAAATGATGTATTTTGGTATTAAATTTTGATTTTTTTTTTTTGAATTTTTTTTTTTTGAATTTATTTATTTATTTATTTTTATTTTGAGCATAATTTTATTTTATTTTGATTTGAGAACTTTCAAAGTTCAATTTTAATCTATAAATTAAAAAAAAAAAAATTTCACATTTGTCTTTATTATGATTTTTTTTTTGTTATTTTTTTTAATTACCACACATTTCTTTATGGATTCACATTTTATTTTTGTTTGTATTAAAATTATTAAATTAATTTTCATTAATATAAACTTTAAATTTATTATAGAGATCAATTTTTAACTTTTTTTTTTTAATAGAAGGACTAAAATTGAACATTTAATAGTTCAAATATAAAAAAAAATGAACAAAAGCCAAAGTTTAGGGAACAAAATGATATTTTTTACAAAAATCATGATTTAAAAAAAAATTAATTTAACAACATTTGTAACTTGAACCCGTAACCACCAGGTTACTATATGATATATGATGTAATAAGAGTACTAGTTCTTTTAGCAACAAATTCATGATTTTGTTGGTTGGTGATTATTTTTTGTTTTCTAAAAATTAAAATTATTATATGAATTCTTAGCTTTTTTTTTATTTTTTTTATTTTTTAACAAAAACCTTTTTTCATTATATATATATATATTTTAATTTCTAAAAGATAACTTGATTTTTCAAACTATACACACAAAGTAGATAAAATATTAGCCAACAAAAACACTAATTCGGCTCATATCGGTATGTGTTGAGGTTCTAATCTCATTAAAAAAGAAATCAAGTAAATGTATTTACATATGCATACATATATGTATATATACATTAATATATATTTCTAGACCTTCTAATCAACTGCCTAGGTTTTCAAAAACCAAATGAGTTTTGAGAAGAAAGAAAAAAACAATTGGAATTTGGTTAGAAACTAGAATATTTCCTTAAAGAAATTAGAATCGGATGATTGAAAATAATTGTAAAGAAAGTGTGAAAGTGAAAGCATTTATTCTTAAAAAAAAAAAAAAAGAAATATGAAAGCACAATATATTGTTATTATTATTTTATTTATTCTAAAAAAAAAATGAAGAAATGTGAAAGCACAATATATTGTTATTCTTATTATTTTTTAAAATGAAGTGATATAAAACAGAGGCATAAATAATGATCAAATATGGAGAATGAAAAGCACGAAAAAGATACAAATTAAAATATAATAACTAAATAATAAATATGAAAAAGAAATTGGGTGGATCCGTTTAAGGTCGTGAAAACTGGGCCATGTGTTGCGATTGAAGTTCTCAGCGTCTAATGGTAATGGTAATGGTAATGGTGGTCAAGCACTCGTGTTTTGCTTCGCTGTTCGACTCTCATCCTCTTCTCTCTTCCAATTTCTCACTTTCCGGCGAAGATTGCTGACGTTTCTGCAACGACGGCGAGCTCCGGATCTTGGAATTTTGTTGTAGCCGAATCGGCGATGCTCGTTTCACGATTTCATTTCTGGCCGTGGTTTTGTTAAGGATCCACGTTCTTCTTCTGATCCGGAAGTTTTTGCGTTTTCAACGAGGTTCTGTGCCCGTTTTGAGAGCATTCTGAACGGGGAGTTCTGAGTTTGAGCTGTTTCGTGTTGTCGATCTGCCTGATCTCTGAACAGGTTGGTTTCTTCTTCGAAATTTTTAGCGGCATTTTTTAAATCGTGAGGGTTTGTTTATGGAGTTTAATGATTATGTATGCTTGAGGTTTTTGAATCTGTAATATTTGCGGTTTGGATGATTCCTGGATCCCTACTGAGGATTTCTGACCTAGCCTCGAATTTTTAGTCGACATTTGGGAAGAGGTTCTATTTTTGTTAAATATTAGTGAAATTTCCTCTTGTTTATGTCATATGCTACGGCCAAATTAATGTTGAAATAGCTGTATCAATTTTTTGTGGAGATTGGAAAATCGGAGCTTACCTTCACTATAACAGAGTGACCACACTCATGATGGGTCAGACACTGGGAGCCATCGAAGAAATGAAAAGATTGGACGTGTCTACAAATTAATGTCACAGGTGGGTCTCGAACTTAAAGATTTTATGGGAACACACCTTCAAAGCTCAAGTTTTCGACCACGGCGCCACCCCTTAAGGACAAATTAGCTGTATCAATTGATATCTATAGAATGACAAAAAACCCTTTTAATTGGCGCAGTTGTCGTAGACTTCATCTTTGAAGGCGTGCTCCCGTCAAGGTCTCAGCTTCGACATTCACCTATATTAATTTGTAGACAACTCCCGCTCCCGTGTCTCCATTCCTTCGATATTTTTCGGTGCCTACCCTAAGGACGGGCGTGGTTATCCCAAATATAATGGAGTGAAGCTCCGATTTCAGGGTTTTCAAAAATAAATAGGAGTGAGTGTCGATGTTGCTAGTTAAGTTCGTTAAATAATCTGTATTGATGTCTGCACTAGTTTAGTAAATAGTTGGAACGTTGGGTCATGAAAACACACATTTGGGCCTTGTCCACTTTTTGATACAGTTTTCTTCGCCATTCAATTTTTTTTCATTTATATGTTTGATTCAATTAGGGTGGTGGGTAGCAGGTTTGATTTTGACAGAAAGGGTGCTTGCTTATGCTGGAGAAAGATGTCGCTTAAAAGTTTTGTTAGAGAGCTGAGAGAGATGAAAGATGGAATTGGGAGCATTTCGAAGCGAGGAGAAGAAGGGAGCAGGCATTGGCGAAACCGAACGATGTCGCATATTGCACCCGATCAAGAACCTTCTCCATTGGAGTTAATTCAGCAAGGTCGCTGGGCAAATCTGCCCCCTGAATTACTTTTAGACATCATCCGACGAGTGGAAGAGAGTGAAACCTCATGGCCTGCTCGAGCTGTAATTGTTTCTTGTGCTTCAGTTTGTAGGTCTTGGAGGGCCATTACAAAGGAGATTATCAGAACTCCTGAGCAATGTGGAAAGCTCACATTTCCTATCTCTTTAAAGCAGGTATATTGGGTTTTTATCCTTTTCCCCTCTTTTTGACTAAATCTTTACATATTCTAATTCTCTCTGATTTTCTTTTTACAATTAAAGCCTGGCCCTCGGGAGTCTCCATTTCAGTGCTTTATCAGAAGGGATAGAGCAACTTCGACGTATCTCCTGTACTTCGGCATGGTTCCTGGTAAGCCTTGTTTTTTTTTCACTATTTAATTTCTTGTCGCCTATGACCTTGAAGGAAAATCAGCATGACTTGACCAGCAGTTTAAAATAATCAAGATTTTGTGTAAAGAACCATCATGGGTAGTCGAGTGGTCTGGATCTTAAAAAACCGGGTTCAATCTATGGTGACTACTTACCTAGGAATGAATTTATTATGGATTTACTTGACATCCAAAAATTGTAGAGTTAGGGATTATGACCAATGAAAATAGTCGAGGTGGACATAAGCTGGCTTGGACACTCACAGATATCAAAAAAATATTATGTGTAAAGATGGCAGGGTATTTGCACTCATCATGCTTCTAGAAATTCGGTTTTCGCTGTTGTCTGTTGACAATTCAATACAATTTTGGTCTGTTATTTAGCTTAACTAGCATGATTTATCTTTATCTCCTTTGGCAATTTCCTCTTTTAAACAACTATAGTATAGATGGATGAAAATGGACAATTACTTTGAGTTCTTTTGGACGACATTTGTTGAACCATGTCCCTTATTAATATAATTCCTCCAAGGAAAGTCATACTTGATATACCACTTATTCATGCCTTGGTGGAAATGAACTTTTTGAAAGTTATGGAAAATGAATGCTTGTGCTTTGACTCATGACAAGCATTGATTGCAGCGGAGGGCGACAGGGATAAACTGTTGCTGGCAGCCAAGAGGGTCAGAAGAGCAGCCGGTACTGACTTTATCATATCTTTATCAGCTCATGACTTTTCTCGAGCGAGTAGTACCTATGTTGGTAAATTAAGGTGAGCCTTCATAGAATTTCATTCTTTTGTCTTTTGAGTTCTTTCTCATAGTAACTTACTTCGCAAACATCTGTCAGGTCTAATTTCTTGGGTACGAAGTTCTCGATTTATGACAGCCAACCTCCTTGTGACCCTGCAGCTCGGCAAAATAGTCGATCAAGCCGTAGATTTCGCTCGAAGCAGGTCTCCCCTAGAGTACCTGCATGTAACTACAGTGTAGGTACAATTTCTTATGAACTTAATGTTCTTCGCACTAGAGGTCCTCGGAGGATGCACTGCACCATGCAAACGATTCCGGTCTCTTCAATTCAGGAGGGAGGCACTGCCCCAACACCTACATCTTTCACATACTCTATGGATGACCACCTATCTTCCATGTCCGAGTCTATGAGAATGGATTCTGCCAAGGACTTAGGCTCGAAGATCCTATCGGAACCAGCAGTTCAGGGTTCGGATGAATCCTTGATGCTTAAAAATAAGGCACCGAGATGGCACGAGCAGCTGCAGTGCTGGTGCCTAAATTTCAGAGGACGCGTGACCGTGGCATCTGTCAAGAACTTCCAACTCGTCGCAGCTGTCGACGCATCTCACAACGTTTCAGTAGAAGAGCAAGAGAAGGTGATTCTCCAGTTCGGTAAGATTGGAAAAGACATCTTCACCATGGATTACCACTATCCACTCTCTGCATTCCAAGCCTTTGCAATATGCTTGAGCAGCTTTGACACAAAGCCAGCCTGCGAATGACTACATCTCGTCGCAAACAGCGGTCATCGTCAGAAGGTGAGAGAAAAATGCTTGGGCTTGTTGGGAAGAACTACATAAGCAGCATTATTGAGCTGAGAAGATGGCAATACGATTGATATTGTCACTGAGATTTGTTAATCTGAGGTTTGACTTGTATTTTGTATCATCTCTTTGGCTCTAATGCGCATACATTATCATAAATGTCAATCTGTTGTATTATCTATTGTAGATTTCTTCATCGTATGATGAGACATTATCATAAATGTCAATCTGTTGTATTATCTATGTAGATTTCTTCATCGTATGATGAGACATTCTGATTGAAAATGGCTTAACATTATTGTATGGTTGATTGGTCCATTATTGTATCCTTAGACAAAGATGTTGAGTTGGTTGATTGGTCGGTTAACGTTAGAGATTTAAACTTCTGATCTCTTAATCGAAAATACAAGAATATAGGTTTTATTTATATCTTGTGTAATGTTTTAGGTTGCTTTCACTTTTATTGTCATGAAAACATATGTAACATATGCATTTTCGTCCCCACATATACATTTGATTAAAAGAAACAACTATAGTACTTAAATAAATCTGTCTTACAGGATTCAAGAGCTGAATTGGATATTTTGGAAACTCTAACTGGAGCATTCTGAGGATGTAACCAAACAATAATAAAAATAAATAAATACTAATTATTTTATTTTAATACTTAGTAAAAAAATCATTAATAGCATAAATGACTAAATTTTCAAATTGTCATTTTGTTGAAGTATGACCAAGACAAGAATACTTACTACTAAATAAAATAAATTGAAATAATACAAACTAAAATACCCTCCTTATCAAATAGGATAAACCAAATCTTAAAATTGTACCGTTTTCAGAAAAGCACAAATATATACAACAAATTAAAACAATATAACCTTATAAATACAAATAAATAAAAGACTATTAAAACACTAAATCAGATAATTTAAACAATAGTATATCTAGAAGCTAAAAATGAAATGAAAAAAAAACATAAATTTGATTTTTTTAAATAATAAGATTTAATCGAAATATGTAAAAAAAAATAAAAATAATAGCGTGAGTGAGAATGTCTCATCTTCTTAGAAATTTAAATTTTGGAATTTCATACATCCAAGATTCTCAAGCTTGAATTGAATATTAAATTATTAATAATAATAATAACACACACACAACCGAACAAATTGGAAAGATAACAAGAATTCAAATACGTGAATGCAAAATTTCAAGATAGTAAAACTTCAGTTTATAGCTTCTGTGAATCAGCAACAAAGAATTAAATTTTTCATTCGATAACTATTTAATTTTTGAAATTTAAGAATTTTGATCCAAATTTCTCTACCATAGTTGTTTCCTCAAGAAATTTATTTGAATTCAAAAACTATCTTCTAAGTTTCCAATATATATATATTTACTTATTTTTTAAAACATATGTGCATAGTTATTTTTTATTTTTTATTTTTTATTTTTTTTGAG
>JBBMKA010000022.1:11751024-11773085 GCA_037833695.1 Sechiopsis laciniata
ATATATATATATTTACTTATTTTTTAAAACATATGTGCATAGTTATTTTTTATTTTTTATTTTTTATTTTTTTTGAGAATAACATATGTGGATAGTTGATAAGGAAATAAGAAAATACAATTGAAAATCCATTAGTAGTAATTGTAGTTATAGACATAATTTTCAAAGACCAAAAACCTCAAAACAAAATTATTATTAAACAAAGACTTAAAAACTTATTTTTTGTTTCAAAAACTTTAATTTAAATGTGTAAAAATCTTAGTAAAGAAGTGGGATGGAAACAATTTAATCACTATAATTTAAACATTTTTCCAAAGTCCATAACATGTGGGTATGAGAAGATTTGAACATCTTATATCTAAGACAAGGATATATCTTTTAACCAATCAAATTATGCTTAATTTTTTTAATTATAAAATGTGAATTTGAACTTTCAATCTTAAAAGGATAAGCATATGATAATTACAATTAAACTATGTTCATATGGGTAAAGTACACTTTATTTAATTATCATAATTTGGTCTTAATCTCAGTCTAGTCCCTATATTTTGAAGATTTTTAAAATACAGAAAAATGAATTAAAAAAATAAAAAAAAGTCCACGTGAGAATCTTGAAAACCCATTATGGAAGATGACATCCATCCACTAACTCTAGAGATGTCACTGAAATGGGCATAAAAAAAGTTCTAACATTTCGAGATGCCAAAGTATTTCATATTCCTATAAAATAAACATAATGATCCAAACATTTATCCCATTGGAATTTCAAATAAGTATCAAACAAACGAACTCTAGACATTACTGACCCATCCTTAGACTGTGGCACCAAAATATATTCCATACTCGAGACATTACTGACTCATCCCTAGACTGTAGCACCAAAACATATTATAAGATTTTTAATTTAAACACTTTCCGACGGTCTTGAACCAGACTTAAGAGAGCAATCAATAATCATGAACACATACCATTGAAAATTGACTTGCCTTATCAGACAAATAAAAAAACCTATTCGATACAAAATTTTAAAATGAAAGATCTCTTTAAACATTACAAAAAATTGAAAACCTATGTCACACCAGGAAAATTGAATATGAATTTGAGATCTTAATATAAAAATTAAAAAAATAATAGAGGCCAATAGGTTTAAAGACCAAGAAGCTTCGAAACCAAACTCTAGCAATCATTTCGACTAAATTTTAGATTTTGGAGGAAACCAAACTTTCATAGAGGATAAGTAAACGAATACATAAACATATAAAAGAGGAAAAAAGAAAAGATGGAAAAAAAATCCAGAAAGGAACAATATCGAACTCTAAATTACAAAACGTCAACGTCTACGGGAAGTGATTAACCTAATCACCATTCAAACTTCCCTCTCATTATACAAAACGAAAATATATAGTGTATTTGGATTGAGGATTTGTTCACGAGTTCACCCAACCCTCTAAATACAATATCACTTTTACTTAAATCACTCAAAGCCTTTAATCCAAACTAGAATCATAACCGAAGATTTTAATATCACAACTATTCAAAATCCCTCTATCCAAACGAGGGTTTTTGGCGCCAACCACCCAATTCGAACAATATTTTATTTTCACCAAATTCCGCATAACACCTCATAATCACTTCCCCTCATTTCCAAAACCTTCCAATTCTTTTTTAAATCAAGAAGTCGAAACTTTGCTCCATTATATCCGGGATAACCACGTCCGTCCCTAAACTAGGCACCGGGAGACATCAAAGGAATGGAAACACGAGAGATATCTACAAACTAATGTTACAAGTGAGTTTTGAACTTGAGACCTTGAGGGGGGGGGAGCACACCTTCAAACACAAGCCTTTGACCACCGCGCCAACACTTGGGGACCCAAAACCTTCTAATTTTTTTAAACCGGGAATTTGGAGCTTTGCACCACTATGCCCAGGATAACCACGCCCGTCTCTAAGCCAAGTACCGAAAACATTGAAGGAATAGAGGCACGGGAGATGTCTACAAATTAATGTCACAAGTGAGTTTCGAACTCGAGACCTTGAGGGGAGCACACCTTCAAAACTTAAGTCTTCGACCACCACAAGGGGTGAGGGGAGGCCAAATACAATGGCCAGAGGTAAAAAAATCAGAACAAATATATTGGGAGGAAACCCTAAGATGAATACAGACAATAAAAACCCAGGTCCCAAAAAGAGATAAGAAGAGATCCATCTTTAGTTAATTGGGAATTTGTATAGGAACACTTTAGGGGTGTGCCTATCCAAATCCCTTTGAGAAAAAATGGATTTTAAACACCATAGGATGCAGACAGAGATCTCATTCCTTCTGATCTAAGGGGAGAAAGATATTAATTCAGAACTCTTTCTTGTTTATAAAATGAATCAAGACTTCCAACCAATTCACAAATCAATAGCAAAATATAAAAAGGTTCTAAAAGAACGAAACACATGCATAAGCAACTGATGGATTATCAATCACCTTAGTTAATAAACACAAAAAAAATATTGACATGTCTTGGTGTTTACACATGATCACAAGCAACAAGTACCAGGACACTAGAAACAGCACATCAACTACCAAGCCAAAAAGATCCTCATAAATCTGAATGGCAATATCACTTTCTGATCAAAACAAATGTCCCAAGATTCAATGACAAACTACATTCAATACACACGTTAAAACAGATATTGCATTACTACTAGATAATCTCTGATACCTAAACAGATACACTTTCTAGAGTTACAGTATTTGGAAAACGGTTTGCAGGAAAAGTAATATTAAAATCAACTACAAACTGATATAGATAGCTCCAAACTTAGTAGAAGGTCAGGCTATCAGGGAGGAGGACAAGAAATAAGATGGGGAGGCAATATGGAGTCAACTCAAGAATTCAAACTGAACATATTATGAGATGGCCAACTATTCTTACTTGGGATTCCTTAGAACAATAATGACAGAGTCTCCTCTCAGGAACATCTTACTGATGAATCTGTCCTTGTTAACAGGTTGAGCCTTCTTCTTGCCTTTCCCAGTTTTTGGTACCTAGTCATAGAATAAATACCATAAGATATGTAAGTTCTGAGTCCATACAAAGCAAGAAAAAGAGTAAGCACACATCAATAGAACAAACCTCAGTCCACATCTCTCTAACATTTTCCAGAACCATATTACAATGCCGGTCAAAGGCTCTTACGCGTCCCAAGAGCTTTTTGTTGTTGCGACAATTTATGAGAACCTGTCAAGGAAGTCCAAACATTTAAAGAGGGTTTCTACCTTGTGAACTACAAGGCTGCAACTGTTAAGCACACACAAACAAAGCATACCTGAGTGTTATTTTTAACACTCATCATGAGAACTGAAAGTGGACCAGTGTTGAATTCCTCTTCCTCATTCTTGGTAGTCTGCAGAGGATTCAAAGCAAGTACTTCTTAATGGTGTTTCGCTCGTAACAATTCAGTAAGGTTACAAGTCAAAAAATAAACAAAAAACAATTAAAGATGTCCAGAGATTTTGAAGTATAACCCCAAAGAACACACCGAGAATGGGGCTGGAAAATCAAAATGAAAAAGAGGTTCCTAGAAAAAGAAAATATTGAGATAGCACTAGAAATGAAAAAGGAAACCTAACCTATATAGTTATTTATTTTATTAAAAATTAAAAGAAACGAACTTCAAGGATACCATTGTTATAACTTTTTTGTAACCTTTTTCATAGATAGATTGC
The DNA here is from genome assembly GCA_037833695.1 of Sechiopsis laciniata. Taxonomy (NCBI): domain Eukaryota; kingdom Viridiplantae; phylum Streptophyta; class Magnoliopsida; order Cucurbitales; family Cucurbitaceae; genus Sechiopsis; species Sechiopsis laciniata. Next base: position 11,754,746 of record JBBMKA010000022.1, read on the forward strand.
AAAAATTTATGAAGTTGGTAAACAATCATCAAAAGGAAGGGAAAAAGTCACAATAATCAACCATAGAAGCAGAGTTGAAAGAAAAAAAAGCATTGAATCTAAAGATCAGCTCAACTCCAATGTATAAAACTCACCTTAAAAATCATATTTGCCATCCATAGCAGCCAAAAGATAGCAGAAATTTCACATTTAACACAAACAAATAGATGCCAACAAGAGTTGAGCTTAACTAACATGATAATATGATGTATGACTTGATAACCAAGAGGTTACATGTTTGAATCCCTTACCCCAAATGTTGTCAAATTTTTTATCAAAAAAACCCTAAATTTTTATTTTTTATTTTTTATTTTTTAAAGAAGGGGTGTTTAGGGGAAGGGGGGCGAATGATCCTCTTATACACGTTTAGGTCACCGAGAATTATTCTCCCATAATCTCATTTTTCCATAACCACTTTTCACTCTCCCATACTCACTATTTTTATTCTCCTCATAATTATTCTCTTCACCCTAAACACAAGTAATGGTTCTCTCCATAATCATTATCTTCACCCTAAACACAGATAATTATTCTCCCCAATAATCATTCTCCCCCAAAACTCTCATCCTCCACATAGTCATTCTCATTCTCCTTGCCCCAAACACCCCCTAAATATTTTTTTGGATAAGAAACTATTTCATTAAAATATATAATAGAAAAATAAAAAACCCTTTTTGGAGGCTAACTACCGTACTCATAACAACCAAAACTGAAAACTAGTGGAAAAAAATTATCAAGGATACAACATCAGTCACATAATATATCAAGGGGACATAGAAAAATAAGATCCTTTCCTTTTTAAGTTATATCACAAACATCTAACCTTCATAGTCCAAACAACAAAAGGAAAATAAAGTTTTCAAGAGTACATGATATAGCAACTACAAATCATAACTTCAAAATACTACTTCAAGCCAAAAAAAATTAAAAATATTTCATATCCAAGCATAATTTTTTAATACATCAAAATATAATTCAACCGGCAGAATTTGGTAAGATTTAAAATTGACATAAAGCTGACCTTTTAACTAAATGCCAAAAAAAAAATCCCAAGATAAAATGCAACCCAACATTAATAAATTTAAAGAGAAAGTCGAATAGTTGCCTCATTGGCATTAGTAAAGGTAAAAAAAAACAAGCAGGCTTAAAGACTCATGATTGTTAGAAAAAAAGAATTCATACATTTTTCAGTGTGAAAGAAGATAAGTTCACTCAACTCAAAAGAGTACTGGTCGATGAAAAGGAACAAGAGCCGCAAATATTATACAATGAGAAGCTTATATGATGACACAGTAACCATAAGACGTGATTCATTAACACTAGTGCATAGGCCAAAAGACCGAATCAATTAGGCGACATGTACTGATAGTGAAAGCAAAAATGACTGAAGAAACTTACATCTTCCTCCATAGGACGGCTGCAATCGAAGACACAAAAAGGGAGGACAAAAACCATTAGTATATCAGAATTTACAAATAGAAAACGAAGATGTTCGTATAAAAAACATAAGCAACTGCCAAAAAACACAATACCTCATCTTGTGACTAGAGGTAGATCTTCTGCAATGTCCTTGAAGTGAGGCTGAAAATGCATGAAAATCATACTACCATAAGGACATAGTAAGAATAAGTTCTAAGTCCTATTCAAACTTGGGTTATCTTGTATTCCTTTCATTTCGCATTTAAAAATAATGTTAGTGTTCTTGTTCTAGTTCGGAATCGCACCAATTGTAGCCAACAAGTGCACTAGCTCAAGGGCATCCGTGTACCCCAATGGCGGAGGTCACGCGCTCGAATCCCTCTACCCCAATTGTTGTAATCTCAAAAAAAAACAAAAAACAAAACGCACCAGCAAAACCACATATAACAGGATGTGCCAAAAGTTGGCCAAACGAACATCATATTCCAGAAAAACTACAGTCTAGGCTATAAATTGTTCAAGAACAAACACGACGAGAATATTAACTTCGAATCAAGGTCTCCAATCAGGGAAATGGAAGTTTGAACTATTTTAACCCTGAGTAAGAAAACGATATAGCTGTGTACTCATAAAATTTCAAGTAATTATTCAAAGAAGAGCAATAATTAAGGAATACAGTAATGGGGAATCAGCCACAAAGAAAACAGCAGAAATGAGGAAACAATGGGACTTAAAGAAGAGCGAAAAAGAGAGGAGTTATAAAAGCGAAATTGAGAGTGAAATACAGAGACAAGATCTGAGTGAGGAGCAAAATGATCGGAGAAAAAGAGCTTACCGGAGCCGGAGAAGACGACCGAGAGCAATGTGACAAAAACCCTAACGTAAGGGTTCTTCAGTTCTTCCTTTTTCAAGTAGCTATTTCTATAACATTTATATATATATATATATATATTTTTTTTTGTTTTTTTGAAAGAGGATGAGAATAATTTTGTTTAAATATAATGGTAATAAGGGGGTGTTTGTTTACGTAGAGATTTAGCTTTAGAAGTTATTTTGAGTAGTTAAAAATTAAGAGTTGTAGTTAAAAATTCGTTTGAATGTTGTTTTTGTGTAGATGAGTTAGAGTCAAAATCTTGTTTAGATGTAGATTTATTTTGAGTAGTTAAAAAAGTAATTATTAAAAATAAGTCGTTAAAATTGAGTTATTTAATTTATTTGAAATGAATGATTAAAAATGAGTGATTATAAATGATTTAGTAGTTATAAGTGAATGATTAAAAATGAATAGTTAGAAATTAGAATTATTTTTAAAAGTAAAAAAAAAAAGTTAATAAAAATTTGTTTAGATGTAGGTTTTCAAGGAGTAATTAGTAAATCTTCCAACTAAATCTTCCTTAAATATGACAAACAAACAATCTCTTATCGCTCGAACTTAGTTCTTACTTAAAAAAATTTGAAAAATATCTCAAATATAGATAAAGTGGTAGGAATTTATCGGAAGATCCAATTTAAGAATCTAACCTCGCAAATGGTTTTGTTGGTTTGTTCTCTCGTGTTCGAGGTGCTATAATTTATAATTAATGAACATATACCAAGGGTTAATTTCATTTTTTTTTTAAATTTAGCCTAATAATTGAGAGAATTTTTTAGAATGAAGAGGCGATTTGTTCAATTCACTTACTTAAAAACTAATTTTTACGACTTTCGATGATATTTAAGTATTGTAAGGTTAGATGATATATCTCATGACAATAGTCACGTAAATTGACCCTACTAATCACAAATATATTTAAAATAAAAGACTCATTTAGTTAATAATATATAAAAATTGATACATAGACGATTTTCTAACTTTATGATATAAATCGATTAAAAAATCCCTTATAATCTATTTTATCATAACTTTAAAAGTTTGGTCATATATTACAAGTTCCCAAAGATAAAATGAGCGCACTCAATTAATATAAAACTAGTATTATCAGCTCTTCGGTGTGATATTTGATTCCCCCACTTCTCATATTGTATTAAAAAAAAATAAAAAAATAAAAAAAAAAATAAAAAAATAAAAAATAAATCCTACAGGACAATTTTCAAACACAGACTCTGGACCCAAGTCAATTCACTTACAAGTTTTCTAAATGAACATTTAAAATTGAACAAAGTTCAACCTCCATAAAATTTGTATGATCATGAAATCTAAGATTTGATTCCTACTTATCTATATGATAAAAAAAATTATAAATTCTCATGTGTAAATTAATAGTTTTCAAGCATAATGGTAACCGAAGGTGTTGGTTAATACAATTATAATCAAAATAAAATTAAAATTAATAGAATAATTAGTTAAACTTGTAATTGATACAATACGATCTAAAGTTTAGGGTATAAATTTAATCCCTTAAAAAACCTTAGCCTTCTAAAATTAATTATACACAACACACTCATAAGTGGACTACGAGATACTGAAAGCAATATCTGAACTCTTCCCTAGAGAAAGCAAATGTACAGACCTCATTAATTATATAGACAATACTTACATATAAATATATAATCAACCCTTACATAGAATATCAAATGCAATTATACACAGCTTCACCAAGGTCAAAAAACCAAGCTCACTTCAACAGTTACTTCTTTGAAGAACTGCGCTTTGTGAACATTCCAAGAAATCCAGACTTCTTGCTCGGCTTCTTTTGCTCGGTGTTTCTGGGGGTGTTGCAGGGCTGCTCGTTAGAGGATGACGGATCGGAAACATGAGCTTCTTCCTGATCGTGATCCCAAACATCATTTAGAAGTCGGCGCAATTCGAAGGCGCTCGCTCTTCCTTTCTCACTCCCGTCGTTAGAGATTTTCCAAAGAAGAGGGAAAACACCTTCTGCCATTACCAACTCACAATATTCGACTCTTTGAGAGCATAGCGAAAGGAGAATAGTAACGGCATGCTCCTGTTCTTCGAGACTGCCCATTTCGATACGTTTAACGATGGAGGTAATGCAGCCATTGGTTTCGATAATGTAAACTCTTGCCTCTTCAGTGTGGCACAAGTTTTTCAGAATAAATAAACACTTCCCTGAGAGATCTGAATCATTTAGCAAGGGAACTAGTTTTGGGATGCACCCGAATGATACGATGTCTGAGCAGATGTTGCTGTTTGAGGACAGATTCGAGAAAGTTTTGATAGCAACTTCTTGTAAGTCTTTGATGTCTGAGTCGAGGTACTCAACCAGTGAAGCGAGGACACCGGCCGAGACAAAACTAGAACTGCATTTACGGTGACCGGACAACGCTTCTAAAATGGCAATGACTTCGTACGTAACTTCGGAATTGAGTAAACTAGCCAATGTTATCAGAATCTTATCAGGAGCACTAAGGCTATTAGACCTGCAATAAGCTCAAACGATCAAGCGCCAATTCCATAAAAGATGTGCAATTCAGAAAGGATCACATGAATGAACTTAAAACTGAAGAACATGACTGATTCATCATTACATAATTAAGATAAATTAATGGATTGAAAGAAAATAAAAGTAGAAATTACCTGCTTAGTCTCACAAGTGAAAGAAATAGCTCAGATCCAATTTTCTGAGCTTCAGAATCCTGCTGATCACATGCATCCTTCAAAAACAAGCCAAGTTGATCCATGACGGTATTGGTAAGGGTTGGACCGACCCCATTTTTGTTAATGGCGTTTTTCATATCCCTAATAACCTTGCATTTCGATTCCCACGAAAGCTCGCTTATGGTAGAAGGAAACTCCAAATTTGTTTCCTCAGCATTTGAATCAGATTGAATCCTATACAGATCCTCATCTTTACTCTGTGCAGACTTGATAGCCAATTCTCTGCCACCATTGAGCCTCAATGAATCTGGATAATAACTATTATCAAGACCACTAAATGAGATGTTGCTGAAATCAATGGGTAGACGTATATCGTTCATCGAACTTCCAAAGCTAGCAATAGAATTCTCCCAAACCTCGGGACATTCTGGCTCCACGCTTGGGTCGGGAATTGTGACTCCAAACTTTACGCACCATTTATCAATTAAATTCTTCATATCAACATTAGGAGTCATTGAAAAGTTGGTTAGTTTCATTCCGGTCAGCGGGCATGTATCGTGACCCTCCTCAAACCACTTTTCAATCCACACCCTCTCATATGTTACTTTCGATGCAATTACAACAGGATCATACATCAGTCTCATTGATATGGGGCACTTAAATTCCTCAGGGGGGGTGGCTCTATTGATTACTATATCAGCTTGGGAAGCATTATTCCCATGTCCCACATTAACTTCCATTTCCCCATATCCATTACAACTCGAAATATCCGTGTGCGCTTCCATGATTTCTTGCACTATCAACTCCCCATGTTTCTTCAACAGATACAGAAGGTATGTCAAAATCTTCTTTTTTCGCGGATCGTTGTAACCAACATCATCTAATAGTTTTCTGATTGATCGTTTCTCGTACAACACTTCTTTATGAGATGAAATATTAAGCCTCAAAGCAGCAATTTTCAGAGCATTGATTTCAGAATTTTCCAGTGCATCTGGAGGCGACGAACCTAGCTTCAGCAGTTGTCGTATAGCCTTCCAAGCCTCTTCTTCCGATGCGTCAAGGATAAATTTTGCAACCCTAAGATCATCTGCTAATTGAGAGATCTGCAAAAAATTATTTTCATTGTCATCCCTACTACCAGGAAAAGGTAAAGTTATGGGAAAAAGAACAGTTTTGAGAGAGAAATCAGCAGCAACTACGAGATAAAAAATAAAGCGATTGTACTGTCAGATTCTAAAAACATTTCGAAAAACGGTTTTTTGTTTGTTTTATATCTAGGGAATTGAGGGTTTACTCTTTGCATTAAGCTCATGGACCAAAATGTTAGTCTCTCTCCATGAGGTCCCCAACCACAAGCCATCTCCAGGAGACAACAAGAACTTACACTTTGGGGCAAGGAAAACTGCTATTTCAATTATTATTCCTTTTGGTATGCTAATATAAATAAATGCATGGATAAATACCATTAACGAAATTAGTCGATTTAGTTATGTGAATGATAATGGTAAACTATAAAAGCTTTTTTTTTTTCCTTACAAAACAGGGTATAAGAAAGAAAAGAAATGACGATAGTGGACTCGACAAACCTTTCGAGCCAATAGCACAGGAACCATGTATTTAATTTTGCGCAAACTGTGCTCCAACATAGTCCTCACTCTTTCACATCTAGAGATAATCTTATCTCCGGTTAATGCCTGAAATATATACGAGAATCATCACTCAGATAATTAGCCATGGTTAGCGATTGAAAAATGAACTCAACTTCAACAAGCACAATTAATGTAGGTGAAAGCAGCATTGACAAATTTGGCTTATGGTTTAATAAGTTTAAATTTGCAATAAATAAGTATTTGCGAAACCTGAAATGGGAAGTCCACAATGTTGATTGTTAAAATCTATATTTGAAATAAATTATAAATGGCATCATGGAATTTTATTAAAGTTGGAGAACTTAAGTTGAGATTTCTTAAGTAAAAGGACCAAAGTGAAAAAGGGTCAAAGTTTAAAGACCAAGATCAACCTTCAAAAGTATTAGGATAAAAACAGAAAATTAATAAGAGTTTCTGCACCAAAACTAAATATAGATCTTTTTTATGATTGAAATTTAAATTAATTTCAACTTAAAAATTGATTAGTTTTGGTGATTTAATGTCAACCATCTAATCACATAAAAGTCTGTTTTTCAGAGGATATGCTCACCAGATAAAGTTTACTAGAGTCTCGACAATACTGAAGAAGAAGCTCTGCTTTCTTCTTTCCAAGGTTTAAATTGCACAGCGCCTCTCTTCCTTCTGGGCTTCCAGGCCGAGCTGCTTCAATTTCTGGTAATAACTCTGATACTCGATCAACCAATCTCATTAACTCGGTGCACATTCGACAATGTACCTAAATTGACAAATGAGTTACACTTGAATTATAGATATCCAAGAAGTAAAATACTAGTTTTTGGGATAAGAAACATAATTTTAAGGAAAGAATCCGAATTCTAAAACCTCGTTTGATAACCATTGGATTTTTTATTTATGGTTTTTGAAAATTAAGCCTATAAATTCTACTCTCAAGTCTCACCTACAGATTTCTTTGTTTTGTTATCTACTTTATAAGGAATATAAAACTCATAGCAGACAAATGATAAGAAACACAAACAAAATTTAGAAAAAATGGTTTTCAAAAACTTGTTTTGGCTTTTGAAATTTGGATAAAAATTGAAATATTTTCTTAAGGAATATAAACTCATGGTAGACTAATGATGAGAAAACGAACAAAATTCCTAAAAACCAAGCGGTTTTCAAGTGGAGCCTTATTTTTTCTACTTCACTACAATTCTATACATAAGCTAGACTTTCCAAAAAGAAATGAATTTATAGATTTCCATGATACCTTAAAAGAATATAAATTTGAAGCTGCCTCCGCATTTTCGGTATTATCAGTTCTCATTGACGAAAGTCTACCAACTCTGAGAAAAATTAAAACAATGGTTAGTTACAAGCATTACGAACGGAAAAAATTTAGCTTCAAACATAGAATTTATGAAGATGGTATATCTGACTTGGTATAGAAACATGTAGAAAAATGGGGTTTCAGAAATTTATTAAATATTTTTCTTTGCTTCATGTAGAACAGACTGAATCAATGCATAATTTTCAACCAGGGTCACAGAAGAAAGAGCTTTGACAAATTCAACCGGGACCGGAGACGCCAAAAGGTACCCAAATTTATGAGGCTATTTTAGCCTATGAAATTAATCCCCATCAACTTCAATATCAACACAACACAACAAAATCCAAATGACTGTTGAGTTTCAAATTCTCAATGGGACATGAGTCACACGACAAGTTTTTGGGAAAGATAATCGAAATCGGAGCTGCTCCACTGTATCGAGATAACCATGCCCGTCCCTAAGCTAGACACCGAGAGACATAAAAGGAATGGAGATACGGAAGGTGTCTACGGAACTTTGAGGGGAGCATACCTTCAAAGCCCAAGTCCTTCAACCATCACGCCACCCCTTGGGGACAAAAGAAAGCAAACAAATTATGAACTAACTTCAACATAAACAGCTTTTGAGAGAGAGAGATTACTCTTAGATGCAGAAATTGGACCCAAAATGGAAGAATCCTTAGCAGATTATGCAAGAAGCCAGGTTGAGAAAGACTTCAAAAACCCCACCAAAAGCCCTAATGAAAATCAACAGAAAATCTTCAAAAAGGAGCAAAATCAGTAGTCTGACTCCAAGAATTCCTTCAAAATCATTCAATTTCACACAGATTCCAAGCTGTTTAGCTTCACTCTAGCTTCAAAAAAGAAAACCCCAAATTATCTCCCTGAACTCAAACCCAGATTCCAAAATAGTTTCACAACACAATTGCAAACAAAGCGAATCAATATATCTTCTTCAACCCCTTTTCTTCAACCAAATAGCGAAACGAGTGTGGACCTTACGCTGTGTTTGACAACGCGGAGCTACAGAAAAAAAGGGTTCTATGTGCGAATAAATTAAGATAAGAACGTGGAAAGCAAAATTTAAAAGCAACCATTCATAATTAAAAATGAACAGAAGCAATTCTCATGAACAAGGGTTCTTAAATATCAGGAAGCAGCCATGAAAGAGGAAAATCAGACACCAAAAAGGGAAAAGAAATGATTGCAGTTAATTTAATTTCAGAGGAAAGTTCAAAGGAATTCATACCCTGTTGAGAATTCATCAATTAAAATTGAGGTCGACAAATTGGAAGAACAAAATCTGACCGGGGAACTCTTCAACTCGATTTCTTGCTGGGTCATCCACGAAATCAATTGCTTCCATCATTTAGTTTTACATACTTCCGGTTGAATTTGGTTGAATTGCATCATTTAATTTGGTTGAATTGGGGATAGGGAATTTTTTTTTACCAATCCAAAGTTTGGAGTTGATCAATTTTCTAACCGTTCAACGTATACATTTGAGCAATCCAATTGATTGAATTGAATTCTTCAGTCGAGATAATCTCATATTTCTTCTATAAAATAATTTTATTCATATCTTACTGATATAAACAAACAAATAAAATATGAATGATATATACTCGGACTTAAATTATTTAATTTATTAGTACATGTTATTTATGAATATGTTAAAAATCATTCTTTTATATATATATATTTCAACTATATTGGAAAATGAGAATTCGAACTCGTAACCTCATAATTACTAAGTTGTACAAATTGTCATTAGAGCTTTACTCTTGTTAACATATATATATGAGTTGAATTCGGTTGAAGGAGTAAAAAATTGGTAACACTTAAATCAACCAAACCCAACCAAGATTATAAAATCATAATTCAACTCAACTAAAATTATAAGATCATAAGGTCTCATTTGATAATCATTTTGTTTTTAACTTTTGCTTTTTGAAATTTAAGCCTACAACAACTATTTTATCATAGATTTTTTTCTTATTTGAATATCTACATGTTACCTCTATTTTAAGAAACTAAACTAAATTTTGGGAACAAAAAAAGTGTAGCTTCCAAAAGTTTGTTTTGTTTTTGAAATTTGGAAAGCATTCACCTACTTTCTCAATGAAAAATGAATATACGGTATTAAAGATTGTAGAAAACTTGAGTAAAAATAAATTTAAATTTCAAAAATAAAAAACAAAAAATCAAATGATTATCGAATAGAACTTAAGTTAGCTTCAAAAAATTATAACCATCCATCTTTACGATTTGGATGAATAATTTGGATTGCTCGGATTGTTATGAAAATTAAAACCATCAATCTTTACGATTTGGTTCGATAGTTTGGATTGCTCGAATTTGTTAGATGAAATGGGAGTGAAATCAGCGGCTGGCAATTGATGTCTCAGACAATGGCTTTGGTGTGCCATTAAGCAGGGGACTGTTTCTCTTTGCTTACAACTTTTGATGTGACTCTACAGAAGTTGGGAGACCACTGCATGCGAGACTTTTTTTTTAGTGCTGTTATGAAAAATAAAGTTAGTCAAATTATAAATAAATAAATTTCTTTTTAATTCTATAATTAATTATATTATTAAAAGTGATAAAAAGTATACCTACTAATGAAAAAAAAAAAGAAATAAAACTATATTATATTTTAGGAGTTGGTAAAAGAGTGTGAAAGTGTTGATGTTAATTCGACCATTTAAATAATTAGATCAACCCAACTTGGTTATAAAATTATATTGGGTACTTGGTTGTAAAATTATATTGGGTTGGATTTAGTTCAAATAAATGGATTGAATATAGGTCGGATTAGTTCTTGAATTAATCTAAACTTAATTAAGATTTAAAAAAAAAAAAAAATCAATAACATAATTATTTTATTTTATTATTATTTCTAACTTTTCATTCCCTAAATTTCTTTTAAATAGTTTTTAAGTTTTTAGAAGGCATATATCATGATATAGATTGTAGTTGAATTGTACGTTAATTTCTATACAAAATTAAAAATAAATAACAAATATTTATTTGAATTAAAAATAAAAACAACACTTGGACCATCCAACTCAACCATAAAATTTATCTCAAAAAAAAAAAAAAAAAAAACTCAACCATAAAATATATGGGTGAGTTGCTCAAATACATAGGATTGAACAGATTGGTGAATTTACAACCAAAAAATTTTAAATTGGTTAAAAAAATCTCTTAACCCAACCTAACACATGTAACACCCCTAGTGATTAGGTTATTAACTACTATTTTGTCGATCCGTATTAATAGTAGTTGAGTTAATTAACTACTTTTGGAGATTGATGTTGAACTAAATGAAAATCAGAAATTGTCAACAAAAGCAATAGTTTACCAACATTTCTAAGGCTCTTTAACTAGAAGGTTGTGGTTTAAATCCCACATCCCCAATTATTATTGAACTAAAAAAAATCATAAATTTAAAGTATTTATTTTTTCAAATTCAAAATGCTCCCATTCAATTAAATTTTTTTTTTTGTCGACAACAAAAGATAAAACACTAAATTTGAAATAATATTGGTCTCATTTCTTATAATTTTGATATTTATACTTAAGTTTGTAATTTATAATCTAATCTAATATTCAAAGTTTTGATAATTATTGAACTATATAAAATTTATAAAGTTAAATTATTTATCTTTTCCAATTCAAACTTCCTCATTAATGTAAATTTTGTTGTTAATATAACATCAAAAGATGGTATACCAAAATTGAAATAATATTTTTCCTATTTCTTTAAATTTGATCTATTAAGTTAAAATTTTAATTTCTAATCAAATTTTCAAGTTTTGAAAATGATTAAACTAAGTGAAAATCATAAAGTTAAATTCTTTATTTTTTTCAAATCCGAATTTTCTCATTCATTTTTTTTTTTGTTTTGATATCCAAATCTTTTCATTCAAATAAATTTTGTTCTATAACTATTAATTTAGAAATTTTGATCAATTACAAATTGTCACATTATTATCCTCAAAATTAACAGAGAAAATAAATTAAGCTTTAGGACAATTACCAATTAATATTGTCCAAAAATTAATTGAATTTAAATTAGATTTATTTAAAATTTCATGCACAATTACCAATTAATATTGTCCAAAAATTAATTGAATTTAATAAATTAAGCTTGAGCCCATAGGCTTATTAAACTTGGACAATATTTAAAAAATCTAATAGCCTATGGACAATTACCAATTTTAAAAAATCTGTAAACTATGCTCAAGTTTAATAAGCCTATGGGCTCAAGTCCAATAGACTGGTTTAGGAAGACCTAACCTCAGGGCCCATATGTGTTTTTTTAAATGGATTAGCTTTTCTTGGTTTAAAAAATCTAGAAACTTGAAATTCTAGAAAAAGTTTACAGATTAAAGTCTTCTAAATTTTTTAAGGACCAAACACTGTTTTGAAATAATAAAAATACTTCAAAAGTAGAACGATTCCATAAACACAAGTAATTCAAATAAATAAAAGAGTTAAAAATTTAGAGTTCATAATCAAATCCTCGTCCATGATGTCGGCCTAAGCCACATTGAGTCTCGCACAATGTGCGCTTCTCCAAATATCATGTGCTTGAATTTTTTAAAGATCTATGTTTACCAAATTTAAGAAGGATTTAGATTGATAATTTATCAATTTTTTTTGAAAAATTACGTTCAAACGAGTTTTTCTGTAACTAATCAAAATAATTCCTCATTTTTACTATTCAAAATGATTCCTCATTTGTAACTACTCATTTTTAATCATTTATTTATAACTATTCAAAATAACTCCTCATTTCTAAATACTCATTTCTCATTCCTCAAAATAATTAATTTTAACCATTATTTTTTTACCTACTCATTTTAAATCCACATAAAAAAAATAAGTTATTGTCTCTCTAAGTCATCTACGTAAAAATCACATCCAAACAAGTATCTGACTACAACTCTCATTTCTACCTTTTTCTCTTTTTGAATTCACGACTTGTGTCAATGAGTGTGTGTGTATATATATATATTGAGATTAAAACAGTTGGGGGTGGGGGAATTTGAACCCATAACCTCGTGGTCAATGAGTATATATTGATGCCGTTGAATTACTGCTCTTGTTTTTTTTTTTGAAATAAAGGTAACTATGCCCGTCCCTAGGCCAAACACCGGAGACATCAAAAGAGTAACTTCACAAGTGAGTCTCGAACTCAGAACCTTGAAGAGAACATACCTTCAAAGTTCAATTTTTCAATCATTGTCCCACGCCTTGGGGAGCACTGCTCTTTATTGGCACTTGTGTCCATGAGTATATAACTATATTTATGTTTGCAAAGTAAACTGTCTTACTTTAATGCCTTATTTTTTCTAAGGTCGAAAAGTTTTTGTTCAATTGGGAGTGTGATTTGATCTTAGTGGAATAAATTTAAATCATTGTTGGTTGTTGAACTTTTATAAAGTAATAATTTCACCCATAAAAATAATAGCTCAACAATGTTAATGTACGTCTAACAATCAATAAATTATGAGTTCGAACCTCGCATCCACATTATTAAACTAAAATAAAAGTATCAATTTTAGTCCTTGCACTTTTTGTTCTTAACAATTTAAGCATCAACTTTAATATGTAACAATTTAATCCCTGTTTGATAAATATTTGATTTTTGGTTTTTGAAATTTAAACTTATTTTTGTTCACATTTTCTACAATATGCTCAATCTCTCCTACCATGTATCTAACTTTCTTTAAGAAAGTATGTAAATGCCAACCAAATTTCAAAAACAAAAACAAAATTTTTGGAAGCTACTTTTTTTTGTTTCTAAATTTTAGCTTGATTTCTACAAATATAGACAAGATGTAGATATCTATGTAGAAAAAACATATGATATGTTATTAGTTGTAGACTTAAATTTTAAAAGCAAAAAACAAAAAATAAAATAGTTATCAAACAGAACCTTAATTATTATGTTTTCAAAAAACTTTCCTCAAAACTAAGCACGAGCGGGGCAACACCCGCAACAAAAAACGAAACCGATCCACAATGTGGACCAAAACCAAACACAACAACAACAAAATTTAGCAAGAAAAAAAAGAAAAAAAAAGATAGATATACTTACTCTAACACCAACCCTATTAGAATGGAACAATGAAGGTTCTCGATATAAATGACCAACCATCTAATATCGACACAACAACTCTCATATATGAGAGTCAAATACCAATTTTCAAGATTGAACCCGTAACTGTAGAGTTGAAAGGATTACCACCAAACAAGATAATTAATGCGCCTCCAATCCAAGCCAAAGAAAAACACAAAGAACCTCCCGAGCAGTAAGACTATCCGTCGCGGAAACCACTCTTCACAACCAACTTAACCACTAAAAATAACATAAACAAGAAAATCACATTTTGGTACATCCTCCCGAAAGAAACCTGACCGCTCGAATGACCCCCAGACGATCGAAACAACTAATTTTCATTAAACCTCGTTTGATATGTAATCAAATTTTCGATCAGCTTATATCTATTGTCACTATTTTTCTCAGCGAATATATATGAAAAAATCATTTCTTTCAAATTGGTTTTATTGGCATTGGCATTAGAATTGGTTGTTGGTATGTATACTTTGGCATATTTGTTTGAATTGGTAATATTGAGATTAGCATTAAAATTGGAATTGGGTTGTTGGGAATGACATTGCCATTGGCATGGACATTGATATTGATGGATTTTACATTGACATTGGTATCAATTGTTAGAATTTGCATTAACATAAACATTGGTATCCATTTGAAATAAGCATCATGCTTTTAATAATATGTTAGAGCTTTTTTTTTAGATAATAATATGTTTCACACACATTTGTAAGTTATTTAATAATCATAAATTTATGAGATTAGTCGAATCTAAAAATTAGTTATAAATATAATCATTTTTAAAAAATAATTATAAATATAATCATTTTTTTAAAATAATTATAAATACAATCATTTTTAAAAATAAATAACAAATATATTTTTAGTATTAATGAATATTATTACATACTTTTTTATAATAGTGTTTAATGAATATTTATAATAAAATATTAAAATGTATTAATGATTATGAATACAAATATTTTTAAATTTGCTTATATTTATAATTAATTTGTGAAAACGGCTATCCAATACGATTTTTGTTTAATATATCAATGATGGCGTTGTGCGTTTAAAATGGATGTTAAATTATATTACTTTCTTTTTTTAAAAAATTAGAATAAATAATTTATTGCATTTTTTTTTTAGATATTAAGTAATCGTATTCCATAATAAAGAGATGGGCTCTTTGGATCCTCTGTATCTTTGGGTCCTTCTATTTTTCTCTTTTTGAACATATAATTAATTTTTTGTAAGACGACTCTAAAGAAAAGAAAGGTTAAGATCAATCTTTCTTAAGTTCGAGCCACGTCGTTTTGGCTTGGAACAAAAGAATGTTGTTGGGTGACGTGTGGTTGTTGACTCATACTTAAGCGGTGTGGTTTTTCGTTTTAAACGAAACAACGTTGTTCCGCTCTTCATCTATTTTTGTTTCATGTCGATGGTGTCATTTTTAAGTGATGGATCATCAGTAGATTCTTGGAACTCAAAGTTTTGAGTGTTGGGTAATGCGTACTTTTTTACTTCGGCTTGGAGCTAAGTAACTACGATTCTATTCCTTATACATTCTTATTTGCTAATGAATGTTCAAGAAAGTAGTGTGAGTGTTGTTAGTGATGTTTTATTGTCTGTTAGAGTGATGAATGAGCTGTTAACGACGTTTCACTCATTTGAGAATGTAGTGTGAGTTGCGAACGGTGATTCACTCTTTTGAGGGTGTAGTTTGAGTTGCTAGCGGTGATTCACTCTTTTGAGAGTGAAGTGTGAGTTGCTAACGAGAATTCACTCATTTGAGAGTGTAGTGCAAGTTGCTAGCAGTGATTTATGTTATGATTGTTTAAAAGAATAGAGCAGGGTCGTAGCTAAAAGAGATGGAAAATTACAATAATAATGAAGAGAAAGACGACACAATGATTTTACGTGGAAAACCCCTAAACAAATTAGGGTAAAAACCACGGGCAAAGATGAAAGAACTTTATTATAAAAATAGGAGTTACAAACCTTCTCTCACAAAGAAACAACAAGCTTTCTTACAAGAAGAAACACTCTCTATTTTTATCTCACAAGCTCACTTTAGATGTGGAATGTCTTAGGATAATTTTGGGATGGTTTGCCAACAACGGGCACCCACCTATTTATAGTACTCATGAACTTGGATTTCAAGTATCATCCAATGGTCCACATTTTTACTTGGTGGTCAAGTAAATCATGTGGCCATGATTTTGCCAACACTTCACTTTGGATAAGAATGTCTAGATATTTTTTGACAAATTGAAGTTCTAGAGATTTCTTTGAACAACTAGGATAAAACAAGTGAGGTCTAGAATCTTCTTTTGGGCTTTGATCTTCTTTGGGCCTAAACTCTTTTTGGACAATAATATTTAACAATCTGCCACTTGGAGATTTATTGGAGATTTGATTGATTCATCAATAAATCTCCACACCGTTCTTTCTTCCTTGCCATCTCCATGTTGCTTATGTTCCTGCTAGGCCATTCGCAGATCGACACCAGTCAAACTTGGTAGCATTGACTGCCTTGGTCAGATAATCTGTTAGGTTTTCTTTTGTATGAATTTTCTGCATATCCACTATTCCTTCTTCCACTTTCTCACGAACGAAGTGGTATTGCACTAGAATATGTTTTGACTTGGAATGAAAAACTGGATTCTTTGCAAGATACAAGGCACTCTGACTGTCACAAAATAGAGAAATATTCATCAGCTCGTGTCCGAGTTTAACCATTAGCATTTTTAACCATACTGCCTCTTTGCTAGCTCGTGTAGCTGCAATATACTCTGCTTCCGTTGTTGATGTAGCCACAATCGATTGGAGTTTTGAAACCCACTTACAGCTCCACTAGCAAGAGTGAACACATATCGGTGGTAGATTTGCTTTTATCAAGATCACCTGCATAATCTAAGTCAACATATCCTTTGATAATAAAGTCTGATCCTCCATAACATATCCTTTGATATTTTTTGACAAATTGAAGTTCTAGAGATTTCTTTAAACAACTAGGATAAATCAAGTGAGGTCTAGAATCTTCTTTTGGGCTTTGATCTTCTTTGGGCCTAAACTCTTTTTTGGCCATAATATTTAACAATCTCCCACTTGGAGATTTGATTGATCCATCAATAAATCTCCACACCGTTCTTTCTTCCTTGCCATCTCCATGTTGCTTATGTTCCTGCTAGGCCATTCGCACCAGTCAAACTTGGTAGCATTGACTGCCTTGGTCAGATAATATGTTAGGTTTTCTGTTGTATGAATTTTCTGCATATCCACTATTCCTTCTTCCACTTTCTCACGGACGAAGTGGTATTGCACTCGAATATGTTTTGACTTGGAATGGAAAGCTGGATTCCTTGCAAGATAAAAGGCACTCTGACTGTCACAAAATAGAAAAATATTCTTCAGCTCGTGTCCGAGTTCATCCATTAGCATTTTTAACCATACTGCCTCTTTGCTAGCTCGTGTAGCCGCAACATACTCTGCTTCCGTTGTTGATGTAGCCACAATCGATTGGAGTTTTGAAACCCAGCTTACAGCTCCGCTAGCAAGAGTGAACACATATCCGGTGGTGGATTTGCTTTTATCAAGATCACCTGCATAATCTGAGTCAACATATCCTTTGATAATAAAGTCTGATCCTCCATAACATAATGCAACATCTATTGATCCTTTAATGTATCTAAGGATCCTTTTTACAACATTCCAATGCTCTCGACCAGGATTCGCCATGTACCGACTAACTACTCTCACTGCATATGCAATGTCTGATCTGGTACAAATCATGGTGAACATTAAACTTTCCACTGCTGATGCATATGGTACTCGAGACATCTCCATCCTCTCTGCTTCACTGCTAGGGCACATATTAGAGGATGATTTGAAATTAACAGAAAATGGGTAGAAATTGACTTATAGTCTTCCATGTTGAAGCGTCGCAAGACCTTCTTTAAATAGTTTCTCTAAAATAGCCAAATCTTTCTATTATTTCTCTCTCGGTGAATTTGCATCCTCAGAATCTTGTTTGCTGGTCCCAAGTCCTTCATTTCAAACTCCCTAGCCAACTGAACCTTCAATTCTTCAATACGATCTTTGTTGGGGCCTGCTACCAACATGTCGTCAATATACAACAGCAAGATAATGAAATCATTTTCACCAAACCTCTTGAAATATGCACAAGGGTCTGCATTAAGTCTGTTGTATTCAAGGCTCATGATGAAGGAATTAAACCTCTTGTACCAACATCT
>JBBMKA010000022.1:11791031-11821704 GCA_037833695.1 Sechiopsis laciniata
GAAAGTGTTTTAGAGAAATTGTTGTGTGCATTGTCTCTCCAATCCCGAAGCGAAAAGCTTGCGCGATTGTTATTTGTATTTACTGTTTTTGTTTTTCGAATCTAAATCTTACAAATTGGTATCAGAACGTTGCGAGTTTTTACAATATTTATGTAGGATTTAGTTTTAGGATTTATTAATTCTTTCTCGAAAATTTACATCCAAACGAGTTTTTACTAACTCTTCCTCATTTTTACTTTTAAAAATAACTCTCATTCTAACCATTTATTTTTAATCATTCATTTATAGCTACTCAATCATTTCTAACCATTCATTTTTAACCATTCATTTTTAATCATTTATTTTTTAGCTACTAAAAATAACTACTCATTTTAAATCTACATCAAACAAGAGTTTGACTCTAACTCATCTACACAAAAATTACATTCAAACGAGTTTTTGGCACAAGTCTCTATTTTTAATTACTCAATATAACTCATTAACCTAAATCCTACTTAAATATGTCAAACAAACACCCACCCCCGACTCTTTTTTCTTTTTTTTTTTTTTGAGTACCACAAGTAGCTAACTCTATACCATTTAGTATAGAAAACTTTAGGATAATTGATATTTCAAGCGACAATTTCAAGTGGGTGTCGCTAGTAGGTCGTGTGTTCCTTTTTCTAGTGCTTTCTTTTCCATAGGATTTATTTTAATCTATTTAGGAGGGTTTAGTCGCTACTTTGGAATTCAAATTCTTATTTATTGTAATGGATTTTTCAGAATCCATTGTTACGCTGTTTGGTTTGTTGTATTTTAATTCTAAATAAGAAATATTATTTGATTCTATTCTAACTTTGAATGGAATCATAATAAAATATTAGAAATAATATTGGTAGGATAATTTTTATAATTAAAAATTATTATTATAAATATGCGGAGGGAGAGAATGGCTGTTTCCACAAACTACCCAAGTTGATATTGGAATTGTTTTATTAAAAAAATATTAATAAATAACAAGTAAATCACCCATCAATTCTAAATTTAGGGTAAACACTAACTTTCTATTTGTTGTACTTAACTAAGATCTTAATGTCATAAATTGATCGGGCTTAACATTGAGAGCTTACATAGACTTTTTTAATAGAGAAATAGTATTTTATATATATATATTTTAATAAGAGTGACTAAAATCCCAACACATAAAATAGGACAAAATACTGATTCTCACGATCGAACATGTGACTATGAAATTAAATTGAATTACAATAAATTAAGACAATCAACCTGTCACCCATCTACTCAAAATTATAATAATATTTTTTTAGTTTATGGGAAATCCATTAATGCTGCTAAGGTAAGCTACTAACAGAGAAATATATTTCAACCTCTGCCACTACAATCCTAGGTACTCTAGCATTTCTGATGCAATATCCTAAAAAATTCTTTATTTTATATATAACTAAAAAGATATATTTGCAATTATGGCGTTTTTTAAATCTAATTAATGACTAATTAACATTTTTTAAAAAGAATTCAAGAAAACCAAGTATCAAATTACTTTACTTGGGCAAAATACAAAAAATACATTTGGGAAGCCAGTTCTACATTAAAAAAAATAAAACAAAACCCAAAATCAAGTTGAAAGGAGTAAAATGAAAAAAAGAAAAAAAAAACATATATTATCAAAAGAGAAATTTAAGTGATGCATTGACATCACCCATTCACATGTATCAATAAGAGTCACATTTCAATTTTCTCTAATTTTATCTTTTTATTTTTTTAAGTTAGAGAATGAGCCGCCACATAGATGGGTTGTGATGTTGAGGTATCACATAAATTAATCTCTATTATCAAATGCATATCTTTCTAAAACCGGAAAGAAGGGTATCAACCACTTCAAATGATACACTCATACAAAATTTGTGGTTCGAGTCCTCAATCTCCATCTCTATCGTACAAAAAAAGAACCACTTGGAATGATCAGAACGAAGCATAGAACCTGATTATAAGGATTTTTGTAGCATGTCATATTCAACTAACAAAAGACATAAAACTGTATTGCCAAAAGGGAATTTAAGAAGGGCACCAAATAGCAGAAACATACACATCTCCAAAGCAATGAACAATTCACAAACCGACAAGTTTAGACTCAATGAAGAAAAACCTTGTGAGTTCTCTCAGTAGTAGCAGATGGAACAACTAAGACTATAGAACTACACAACAAAGCCCACAAGGGTTTTTGCAAATACATTTATATGCAAGAATACCTTATGCTTGCCTCCACTCCACGGCCGCCGATCATGGTTCCTGCTGCCACCTTGCTTGGCCGGGGATCGTGAACCAAGTTGAAGCCTTGCTGTGCTTGGCTGATGAGCAAGGAGAACAAGTCGTTGAATTAAATATGTGAGGCACTCAGGGCCATTACCTTGCATTGTTCATTCATGGCCAGAAGTTGAGCCTCTTTCTTGTCAAGAAGGGCACTCAACCTCACATTTTCTTCCATAAGTTTCTGGACTTCTACTTCTTTCTGCATTTTCTCACCCTCTAACTGAGTGGTCTTTGCAACTAGCCTGTTTCATATCAATGAAGTTAAGAGCTTGAGACAACAATTTATTAGAGCTTGAAGTGGACAAGTTGACATTTCTATGCCTAGCTTGATGCCACAAATCACAGACTCAGTATATTCAGCCCTATGATTTTTTTTTAGGAAACGAAAACTTTCATTGATATGATGAAATTTTTAAAAAAAAAATCTTTCCAATGAGATAAAAGAGTACTAAAACTATAATTTTTAAAAGGTAAAATTTTATGGGCCCATGTTATAGCAAGGAATGTAATAGAGTCAATGATGCTCTCTTCATGGGATGTATTGACAGAAAAGATGTGCTCATTCCTCAAGTTCCATAGCTTCCACCATAAAGCAATGAAGTGATTGTGAATTGGTAGTTGGGTGTTAAGGTGTATTCTACTCATCACAGTTGTCCTCATTTTTACATATTAGTGAATGTTGGAGTTAGCTTGTACACACATCGACTATTTCCACACAATAGCTACTTCACCCTCCAACATTTATGATTTAGTTGCCAATGTACTCATCACAATTGTTGCAACCTACTACTTTGAGTATTAACCAATTTAACATTTGAAGACTAAAAAATTCAGAGACAACTCACAGAGTGAAATATGTATACAATCAATGCATATGTCTACAATTGTTTCCCACCCAAGCTCCGCAATTAAATAAAGGTCTGCCATGAGCTCAACAATTCAACAAAAGTACAAGAAAATCTTAGTGCATTGAAGATCATATATGAGTATATGAAGTGATTTTTTTTTTAATATTCGTGAGTATCTAGACCAACTTACACGTATCTCGATTATTCTCACAGAACGTACCGCCAAACCCTAAAACATTTGAATGTCAAAGAAGGAAATTAATTCTCGTGGCCACCATGGATTAAATCCATAACCTTTTTTTGTTTGTTAAGGCCCTTTTGACCACTAGGCTACCTATGATGGTTTATGTGTCTATGTAGTGAAAGTCGAAGAAAGTAATATACAAGCTATGAATATAATGAAACAAAAGACCCAAAATTTGTATCATACAGGAGAACCTACCAAATAAATTGGACGTTCGTGGTAATCATAAAAAAGAGCAACCAAGGTCAAATAATAGAACATAAGAAAACATACGAACCGTTCAAACAGCCTCTCAATTGTCTGAAACTGTTTTTCTGATGACAAAAGTGTTTCTCTAACAGTGATGAGGCTACTGACATACGATTTCAAAGACTCAAAGTCCTGCTTAACACGACACAGTTCCTGCTCATTTTCAGCAGCTCTTTGCCTCTGTCGGCACGTTTCGTCAACCAGATCCTCAACTCTCTGCCGCATTTCATTGAGAATGCCATTCGTACCAACAGCAAATTGCTCCATTTCCTCCAGTTTTGAGGACATGTTCTCAATCTGGATTGATTTCTTTTTAATTTCCACCTGACCCAAATGTACCTTTTCTTTCTCATCAGCAGTTTCCGATTCTGCCAAAATAACCCTCTTGACAAGTGCTTCCATTACATCTGAAACCATCTGAACAGACCTGAGTATTTGACCAATATAAGCTACATCTTGTTCATCTAATAAACCATATGGTTTGCTGATACCAATTGAGGATTCCTCTTCAGGACAATCAAATGAAGAAAGATCAATACTTTTAGACCAACCAGATAGTGGTGTTCCAGACTTGTCAACAAGCCCGACCCCTTCTAAATGTTTAATACCACATGAAGAGTGAGCCAAATGGGGAACCGCCAGCATTCTAGCTTTCGATTTCAAGTATGTCAACAATGTAGAAGTTGCCTTAACTCTTCGCCAGAGAACCTCTAGCTCCTTTTTAGAGTCTTCCTCAGAACCTTCTATAGAAGCCTTTACCTCCATAAGCCTTGCTTGCAACACATCTACTTCGGTTTCGCACCGGTCCATTTCATGCTTCCAAGTTTCATTCGTTTCACTGAGCTGAGTTTTCAAAGTTGACATATCAAGATCTTCCTCAGTGGCCATAAGTATAACTAACTACCCAAAATTCTCTGAAAAAAGAAATGGAAAAAATAAGCTTTCAATATAAAAAACATTGACATCCAAGAGATATTCAGTACAAACACCATCAACACATAGAAATTATCTACATAACATCTGGGCCTTAAGAAAGCTCAAGCACCCCTTTACACTTTTAAGCAACATAATATCCAGCAGCTAAAGTAAAGAAGAAATCCAGCATCTTATGAGCAACATCGGACATACATGATAATTCAGAACACAAGTAGATGTAGATGATTGAGTATAAACAACTTATGTCTTAATCAAAATCGATTTAGCTAGAACTTGCAATCAAAGATCGAACAAACCAAATAATCAGATGATACATAGTACATCTAAAGCGAGAGGAAGCTCAAAGCTATCAGATTCCTAAAAGGACATTCATACGCAAAACAAAACTAGAATCAATGAACAAAAAAGAGCCAAAAGTAAGTCTCATCGGCTCGGAAAAAAACCCTAAATCCGCCCCCAAGCACCAACTGAAAACCCTAAAAATGACCTGATCTCAATCAAATTGAAGGCTTAAACCAACGGAAAGAACCTGCAAGAACAATCGCGAAAATCACACAGATGATGAACACCGAAAAGGGGGCAGAACTTGGCAGTTGAAAATGAACTTGAAAAGTTAAAAAAAAAAAGAAAAAAAACAATCGGATTAGCGGATTAGAAGATAGCGATTGAGGAGGAGACGAAGAAGAAGATCGAACAAGGAATATGAAAGAGAAAAGAGAAGATTGAAGTGTCAGATGATCTGATTTAGAAGAGAAGACCAATTACAGGAAGATGCTGAAATACGATCCACGGCATATGTTGCAGGCCCAACCGGCTTCATCGCTTACCTCTTAACATTATTCCCCTCTCTCTCTCTTTTTTTCATTTTTATTTTTTAATTTAATCTTGGCATCTTCAATGGGTTGTTCGAATGTATAATTTTGATTTTTTTTTTTTGATATCCGTGGTTGTCGAGGTAAGTTTTTGCGCACCTCCACTAATGTCACAGGATATGCCGTCTTACCTACAACATTTGGATGTTAAGGAAATCCGTAAAAATTTAATTTCTAGGTAGATGACGATCATGAATTGAACTCATTACCTCATGCACCACAAGCTCCTATTTGACCACTTTAGCCACTCCATAATGGTTAATTTTGAGTATTTACCCAGTATTTCTCAAATAACTACGTCTAAACAAGCTATTCTAATAATTAAGATCGTGGATATATAAGAAAGGTGAACTATGGCTCACTCATGTGCATTATCAAATTTAGTTCGATATTTGATTAACAACTTTATTAGATTATTAGATAAAATAAAATTTTAATGTATATAATATTTTATGATCTATATAAACATAACATTATGAACTTTGTGGCATTAGTGTGTACCTATGAATCAAATAGATCATGAATTTGATCCTCCACCCATTGTTGAACTAAAAAAATTATGAACTTTACCCTTAAATTTTTATTAAGTTATTATATAAAATAAAAAGTATAAAATTAGTTTCTATGATAAATTTGAAATTTAATATTAATGAACGATTTAATAATCTTAACAATTTTAATACATGCAAATATAAAATGTAAACATATTTTTACGATCTATAGAGAAAGAAGTTAATTTTTTAAGAAAAATATTATTTTAAAAATTCTACAAGGAGTAATTTTAAGTTTTCTTTTTCTTTTTTTAAGTTTAGGGTTTAAAAATGAACAATTGAAAGTTCATCAATCAAAATGGAATAATTTTGAAAGTCCACAAATTAAAATTAGATATTTGAAAGTCTAGAGTTCTAAAATAGTACAAACTCAAAGTTTAAGTATCAAAATGGTATTTTATCCAAAGTTTTATTATATGTTTTATTTATATTTTAATAGTTAAAGTCTACTTTTTTTTTTTTTTACATGATACGGCATTTGTCTATTATAACTTAAAATTGATAAAGTTTTTATTTATAACAATTTTAACAAGATATTATTAATTCAGTTCTAATTAAACTTAATTCCAAACTTATTATTATAGATATCAGTTTGCATGAACTAAGATGTTTGAAAATACAATGACTAATATGGAAGAAAATTGGATCAAAATAATATTTTAACAAATATCCCCTTAGAAATTTGTGGTTCTCTTGTGGATTTTAGGTCTTGGGTTTGTGGCCTTTAGATCGTTTTGTATGGTGTGGATCAAGAACATGGTTCTTTATCCATTCGCTTAAGAACTCAGGTTTTGTGGACCATGATTATATTGGTAACCTTGAATGTTTGAGATGCTTTTGACTTGATGCATGACTTTACCTCCGAGCCGGGGAGTCCTTATTGAGTTTTCATAAACTCGCTCTTTCCACTGTGGATTACCACACGTACTACTAGATTGTATCAAGATTAATGATCAAACGGGTTGAAGATCACCATAGGACCCATTGCATTATTTTGTTTTAAAATCTTTCGGTCTATTCTTTATGCATTAACTTATTTAGGGGTATGATAGGTTATGTTGTACATATTTTATCGAGTTTTTATGTTTTGAATCTTGGGTATCCTATGGTTCTTTTATCTTATTTATTGTTTTATAAACTTATTCTTTCGAAGTTATCTAAAGAGGTCCACACACACAAGAGATAGAACAAAAAATATCTCATCGACACTTTTCTACCATCATGATCTTGAAGAAAATTGTGATATCACTGTTCAACAAATCTCTTTAAATGATAACTTAGCATACTTATTTACAAATGCATTACCTACGAAAACATTCGAGAAATTGATGTGCAACATTGGAATGCAATAGATCTCAAACTATGTTTTCATGAGGGGGAGTAAAACACTACACTCTTAAAGTTTTTTTCCACGAGGTAATTTGTTTTCCTAGCAAGATTTTTAATAAGAAAGTTATTCAACTATGTCAATAATGTACTCTTTTTCCTTCGATAGGGTTTTTCCATTGAGTTTTTCATATTAAAATTTTAACTAAGCATATTTGCATACAATGGATATCCAAGTGGTTACTATATGACACATGATACCACTAGAATACTACTTTTTTTGACAATACGTTACTTCTTATGACTTAAGTAACTTCTAATAAGTTGTATTTTTGTATTAAGTAAACCTTAACCCATGCTATTGTAAATCCTATAAAAAGAATTTGTATGAGTCAATATAAATTATAACCCAAGAATAGAGAGAAAACTCACTTAATTTCTCTCTAGTGTGTTGTTCATTGTTATTGTGTTCTTGGTTATTTGATCACATATCTATATTTTTAATAATTTTAAAAGGAACAATTAAAAACAAAAATTTATGAATACCAAAATTTTAGAAAAAATTCAAATATATTAAAAACTTATTCAATAAATTAAATTGATGGTTATAAAACCGATCACTTCAATTAAGTGAAATTAATGACTTTCAATCAAGTGAAATTGATGACTTCAATTAAATTAAACTAACCGAACAATCTAGTGAAATTGATTGAAAAAGTTGAAATATTTTGCTATATATGAAATATTTTTAAAAAGTTATCATAAATAAAATAAACTTTGCTATCAACAACAATTTTTTTCAACAACAATTTTTTTAAGACAACAAGAGCACAATGACGACCAAGAGGCTGGAGTTTGAATCACCCACCCAAGGTTGTAACTCAAAAAAAACAACAAATTTTTTAATTTTAATACAAATATATTTCTAAAATTTATGGTAGAAATTCTATTAAAACAAATTTACAGAAACTTAACATATATACCCATTTTAAACTTTTTTTTTTAACGTGTGTGAATACTAGTAGTGTTCAAACAATCCGACGACGCGAACCAACCCAACCCAACCTAATTTGATGGATTGAGTCGGGTTAAAACATTTTTGGATCATGGGATGAATTCAAATTAATGCAATTTTCTTGAGTTGAGTTAAGTCATGGGTTGACCTAAAATTAACCGAGTCAACTTGACTAACTCGAATTGATTATTAAGTCTTAAAAAAAATATTTTTACGTATGACATATATATGCATATATTTATTTAAATTTTTTTTTTATCTTTCAATATTCTTTAAAACATTTTAAAGTTTTTAAAATGTATATATCACGATAAAAATACATGGTTAAATTATGTGATCTATTTTTGTTAATTTTAATTATCTATTTTATTTATGAAAGTTGAATTATGACATCTACTTTTGTTGTTTTAATTACCTATTTGATTTATAAAAGTTAAAT
Source organism: Sechiopsis laciniata (assembly GCA_037833695.1). Classification (NCBI taxonomy): domain Eukaryota; kingdom Viridiplantae; phylum Streptophyta; class Magnoliopsida; order Cucurbitales; family Cucurbitaceae; genus Sechiopsis; species Sechiopsis laciniata. The sequence goes on from JBBMKA010000022.1 coordinate 11,799,822, forward strand.
GTATTTGTTGTTATCTTCTATAGTTGAGATCTTATATATAAATTATGAATGTAAGATTAATGGTGAATAATTTTTTATTAGATATTTTACATATTTAATATTTATATTCATTCATTACATTATAAAATAGTGATTAGAGATTTGTTTTGGTTATGTATAGTGCATAACTAATTTGATGAAAAATATTTTTAAAAAAACAATTGATGAAGGACATTTATATTTGCAATGTATTGATTAACTGATGATCCAACCCAACAAGAAAAATATAAAAGTTAAGTTGAGCCGTATTTTAAATTAGATTGCGTTAGAAAAGTGATCGAAACTAATTTTTTGAATTCTTCTAAATATTTATCTCAATCCAACCTATGTACAATTCACCGATTAAATTCTGATATATGAAAATTAACTCAAAATATTGTGACCAAAATGATATAAAAAAAATAAAAATAAAATCACACTCTCTTGAAATAAAATTAAAATGAAGAAAAAAATATAAAAAGGGAAAAATGATGAACTAACCTCAAGAGAGCTGAAGCCCTGTTTCTTCAGATTTCATTTCCTCCATCTGTAATTGAAGGGTGACGAAGAGGTGAAGAAGAAGATGGGAACATTGGGAAAAGCAATCTACTCCGTCGGATTCTGGATCCGGGAGACCGGCCAAGCCCTTGATCGCCTTGGTTGCCGCCTCCAAGGCAACTACTACTTTCAAGAACAACGTAATTCCGTTTATGATCTTCCAAGTTTCACCCATTTTAATTCCTTTTATTGCTGTTATTTTTCCTCTGATTTTAATTTAGCGCTATCATTTGAGCTAATCGATGTCATGGAAAGATATTCACGCTTCTTAACTTTTGTTTGGCAATTATGTGTGCATAAACTGCAATGTATCTTTTTTTGGGCTTTTCTAGGGAATTCATTTTCAAATGCCCTTTTCCCCCATTACCTTGATTTTTCAAGGAATCGAGATTCGAATGAGAAGTTTTGTGGGTTGCACTAGATATGTAGAAGGAATGAGTTAGATATCCTATTGTGATGTTTTGACTTGGAAATGTGAACTGTTTTAGTCTTATCGTTGCCTGAGAAGAATGTGCATTTGTGTTCATTTTGTCTGGAAAAACTGCGCCTGCAGTATTTTTATGACATGAATCACGTGGGTGTTGGTTTAATTAGGTTCATTTTAGGCTGTTTATTAGCTAATATTTTGGAAAATACTTGACACACCTCTACTAATTTCATCGGACAACTGCCTGACCCCAATGGATTTTTATTTTTATTTTTTATAATTTTAATCTATGAGTGTTTGGGCTAGCTTACACACACCCTGACTATTCTCACGTGACAAACTGCATGACCCTACAACATTTGGCTGTCAAGGAAACCCGTAGGAAATTATTTCCTTGGTAGATGATCATTATAAACTGAATCATAACCTTTTGGTTCTCCAAGATCCTCTTGACCGCTAGGCTAACCTATGATGGTTACCCAACCCTAATACATTTGGTTGTCAATAAAAATTGTAGGAAATTTATAATTTATAGGTAGGTGGTCACCATGGATGTAAGCTATTCACTCTTAGTTTTTCAAGGCCTTTTTTACCATTAGGCCAATCCATGGTGGTTGAATTTTGATAGTTGACCTTAGTCATTAATCGTAGGGAGCATTCAATCAAATAAGTAGTAAGACTTCATCATCATCTATTACACCATATTGGGGATTGTAGTAGTTTGTTTGAGCATGATTTAGTTGTTTGTGATTGATGATGGTTCTGGATGTTGAGATCTTGAGAGGGGGGCTTAACTTCAATCCATCTTTCGTTGTGTGCGAATGTATCCTTTTGTCCCTCTTCTTTTCCTTGTAAACTTATACCTCCAATACTAAGAACTCCAATGTCAAAGAAAATAGATCACAAACTAAAGACTTGCAAAACACTTGCTAACGAGGACTGCTGTAAAATGCGCTCGGAAGGACACAACAATGGAAGTAGCAAAATAATGATGTTGCATTGTTTTTTATTCTATGATTTTTCACCACCTATTGGAGGGACACCTTTTCCACCCCTTGCACCACCCAATTGCAAAACAACCACACCCACAGCCACCTCTATCACTTACCCTCCACCATCATTCTTAAATTCAATTTTGGTTATATATGTATTTACTCTTTAGTACTTGACTGAGATTTTATTATATACACTGTAGCCTTGAAGATTCATCTGTCCCTAGATTTTTCTGTGCTAGGCATGAGGCTTTTGATTTGAATTCTTTATTATAAGTAAATCATTCAAATGGAAATTTCTAATTCTGATTCTTATCTGTTTAGTATCTAGGCATAGGACTCTCATGAACATATTTGACAAGGCTCCTGTGGTTGACAAGGATGCATTTGTGGCACCTAGTGCATCTATCGTTGGTGACGTGCGGGTGGGACGGGGGTCCTCCATTTGGTATGGGTGTGTTTTGAGAGGTAAGCTTAACATTAGCTTATTTGAATTTTGAAGATGTTCGCGTTTCATTCTCTATATCTGATACTGTTAGCTTTGTTTCCTGCCCCCCCTAAGCTTGTTTTTCTACTTTCCAGAGTTCCTGATTGTCGAATTTACTCCTTTTAAAATTAGTGTTTAAGAGTACCTCATCCATAATCTTGACCTGAAATAGCAATGCTTTTATATATTTGGCTTTTGGAATGCATTTGCTCAAATGATTTGCAAGCTGTTGAAGTAATGGTCATCCAACGCTGGAGAAAAAATATAATTAAAGTGATAGGATCCAACTGTACATTGAAGATAAGGTAACAAAAATACAAGGTAACCCAAAGTAATGAGGTACCTGGACCCCTCCCTCACTCTCGAGATCACTCAAGTCTCAGGCCCTAGATCATTACAAAAATATTGCTTACCTTCTCTTTTTCACAACCTCTCTATTTATAACAAAATATCATAACTAACTTGTTGGTTGATATAATTAAATATACCCCAACCATGAGCTTAAGCCTTTTGAGTTGATCGGTCAACATAATTCAACTTAACTTCCTTTTATTTGCCAATTCACCCCTATACTCTATCCAAATCACTCTAAGGGCATTCTTATAGAAAGTACGTTTGGTTCTATAATATTTAAAATATGATAATCCGAAATTACTTTGAGCCAAGAATATGAGAAGAAAAAGGCAGAAGAAGGCACAAGTCAGACACTATAAATTTTAATTATGTTGCTACATTGATGACTTTAGGTTGCCTGGCATTGCTGGGAAAATACCATTGCAATGAGTGAAGTGAAAACTTTAGGTCTTAGGTTGTGATTAAGCATGAGGGCTTGCAGCTATTGAATTGAAACTATTTTTGTGCAAGTTTGCTTGTTGGTATTTATATTTGTCAGGAATTGTACTTTACTATCACAAACTTCTTTTTTGTGTGTGAGCAAAATGACCACCTTGTTGTATGACAGATAAGTATTTTACTTCATTTTTTTGTGCCTTAGTTTGTTTGAGTAAGAACCGTGAATTTACCTTGAAATGACCATTTAGAAGTAATTTGTTGAATCAGTTTGGGTTTCTTTTTTCTCTATCTTCTTCTCTCACACCATATGTTTATATTTGTCTAACTGCTAAATATTATGAAGGTGATGTTAACAGTATCAGTGTTGGTTCTGGAACCAATATACAAGACAACTCTTTAGTTCACGTAGCAAAATCCAATTTGAGTGGAAAGGTTTTACCAACTATCATTGGAGATAATGTTACTGTTGGTGAGTGATAAATTCTTTGTTTCAAATATTGTTAGTATCCGTCCCTCGAGAAGTGTGTGTTACGGTTTCAAATTGAACTAGACAGGTCACAGTGCCGTGTTACACGGATGTACTATTGAGGACGAGGCATTTGTGGGGATGGGAGCAATATTGCTTGATGGAGTATACGTAGAAAAACATGCAATGGTTGCTGCTGGAGCACTTGTGAGGCAGAATACAAGGATCCCATGTGGAGAGGTCTCTCCATACTACAATTTTACTTTGATATTTAGTGTATTTATCTGGGCTCGAATCTTGATAATTGCTCTTGATTGTTGATCCACAATTGTTAACTAGAGAGATGATTAATCGGCTTCGGTTGAGTGTGTGAGCTCATCTGTTTTGAGGTGTGGATCCCTGTAGTTAATAGTTAGTTAGGATGTTGGAGTGACCTAGTGGTTTAGAGGGTCTTGTGCAATTGAGAGGTGATGGATTCCATTCATGGTGGCTACCTACCTAGGAATTAATTTCCTACGAGTTTCCTTGTCATTCAAATGTTGCAGGCGGTCTATGAAACTTAAAAAAATATGTCTCTAAAAGAAATAGACTTAGCAGCATAGAGCGATGAGGGGGCCTTTTAAGCTTTCTGCTCAAGTCTTGGTAAGTTGGAGAGTATGGGAGGATATGTACCCTCTCTGATATGGATCCTATCATGCTATCCAAGACAACATAAAGCTTCAAATGGAGTTGAATTAAATGAAGTGAAGTTTCATTGAATTTATACTCAAATGCAACTCATGATCCATTAAACATAAGTCAAGCTTCATTTATGCAACAAAAATTCAAACTACTTCAAGTGTATCTTCATTTATGCATGAGAGGTTACAAATTCATAGTGGGATGATTAGAAACTCCAATTTTTGGATTAGGGTTTAGGGTCACAAATCAAAACTACTTTGGCTCTATCATTATTGACATAAATTATTAACTGAGTAATGCAATCACAGGTATGGGGAGGAAATCCAGCAAGATTCCTGAGGAAGCTTACAAAAGAGGAGAAGGCCTTTATCTCCCAGTCAGCCATTAATTATTCCAACTTATCACAGGTTCATGCAGCTGAAAATGTAAAGAGCTTTGATGAAATTAAATTTGAAAAGGTTCTGCGCAAGAAGTTTGCTCGTCGTGATGAAGATTATGATTCGATGCTGGGCATTGTGCGTGAAACCCCACCAGAACTTGTCCTCCCAGATAACGTACTGGCTGACAGTACCAAGAGCTTCTTAAGACATAAGATTTTCTAATGTAGATTACCACCCACATAAAACTCTTGCCCTTTGAAATGTTGTGCTGATATTCATAAAAAACACAACTTTCGTCGAAAATAACATTTGGAGGTTGGATTAAAGAGTTAACGCCATAGGTCACGAACAATGCCTTCCGGCTACCGCTCTAATCAATCGTCCTCGACGAAACCCCATTTTTCTTCATCTTGAGAATTTAGACACAATGAGATGCACCATAACTTTGGATGCTTCAGTAACCTTGAAGCCATCCTTGGATTTTTCTTTTTCCAGGTTTTAAACATATCTTTGGCTGTTGCTTTCTGGAAATAAAGAAGTATGTAATCAGGTGTATTTAAGGATTAAATCCATTTCAATTCAACAGGCCCTCTGATTCTTTATATATATATATAACATGCAATTGTTTATCTTCAGTAGCATTTTTCATTTCTTCAACTCTGAAAGATTTTGAGATAGGCTATCTGAATGTGAGGAGGAGAACCCTTGTTTGTTTGAGATTGATGCCATTGGCAAAAAACCAGGTGCATGTGTTTGCTATTAGAGAAGGTTTAGATAAACCTATCCTGTCAAGTTAATTCCAACTTGGAGCTTCTCTCTTTCTCAATGATTCCACCAAGGGTGTTCATACATTCCTCGAAAATCGATTCGACCGACCGATCGGTTGGTTTTTAAGTATATGTCGGTCGGTGTTGGTTAGAAAAAAAAATTTCACTGAAATTTTGTCAGTTTAATTGGTCCGGCCAGTCAGTTTGATTAGTCGACTTTATAAAATATTAATATTTTTCATATAATTAATTAGATTTCTTGTTAAATTATTACAAAATTATCTTAAATTTAAATGTGTTTCTAAAAATTATTCAAGATGTTCAAAAATTTTAAATTAATTCTTAAATTTTCATTCAAAAAAATATGTGATGAATATGTTTTTTTTTTTATATAAAAAAAAGAATTAGTCGATTAGTTGGTTTAGTGTCAATGTTCATCGGAAACTGACATCGATCGATGAACACCTCTAGGTTTCACACTTTTTCCACCTAGCACTGACTAGAGATTTGCTATTGTCTCGCTGTCCCTCTTCTTTCTAGCCAAGTTCATGAGAGATTTCTTGACATACATGTATATCTTGGATGTGTAGTTTTCTCTCGGAGAGGGGACAATAAACTCTACATAAAGGGTACTATTATTCTAAAATAATATTAGAGTCAAATACCAATTTTTAGAATTGAATTCGTGATTGTGGAGTTGAAATGAATTACCATTGAATTACCATCCATCACGTAATCAATGCGCCATCAATTAGTAATTGGTTTTTAGAATTGAACTCGTGACCGTGGAGTTAATTCATGAGATAATTCTTGTATAAATTCTATCCTTTTAGGCTTATAAGTTAGATATACAACTTTTTTAGAGGTACAAACTAGTTTTTATTTTCGGTATTATCTTATGGAAAAAATGCTGAGAACCTAATCTCTCAACTATAACATTTTCATTTTATCATTGAAGATTTATTGTTTCTCATTGAAAAAAATTGAACCCATCCTGTCCACAGTGTTCCATTTGTTTTTGTGATTTGATTACATTAGCCAACTGTAAAGGCCTTTCAGATTTTAGCAATGAATGGCTAATCAATTCAGAAGGGTGGAAGGGGGGATGTTATTACTTTGGTTTTTAAAGCCTTCATCCACTTGAAGAAATGTCAATTATTGAAGCCATTTGCTTTTCCTATTAAGATTCCCACTTCCCCTACTTAGTGCCAAAGCTAATTGAAGTACATTTTGTTTGATATGGATTCAAGAGCTCCAATTTTGATATCCAATAAAAGCTTTAAAACTATTTATTCTGTTCTATTAAAAAAATTGAAAAAACACTTTTAATTCGTCAGTTTGTGGTTTAGTTATATTTTGATCTCATCTTTCAAAATTGAATATTATAATGTTCAATTTTAGTTTATGAAACCACAAAAATGTTAGTTACATAAAATAATGTCTAAAATGATAATTAGACTAATTTTAATTTTTAATATATCGATAAAATGATTATTTTAGTGTTCACGTGAATTTAATTTTTTTAAAAAATAAATATAAAAGTAAACTAAAAAAATACACAAAGATTATAAGTAAGCATTATTGAAATATCAAGAGGTAACCATGTTCAGTATATTAAATCACAAATACCAAATTGAAACTAGCTCACAAACCTAGACACTAATGCTAAAAAAGTATTAATGTGCATTAGGCTAGAAAAAGAGTAAAATTTACCAACTTTCTAAAAAGTACCATGTACCTATTTTCCACTATTTGTGAGGATAATATGTGCTACCTCTTCAAGTTATAATTTATCTTTCATTAGTCAAAACATCATATTTTTAATATATACTTTAATTTAGTTTATATACGCATATTATTGTCCTCGCTCATGGTGAGAAGTATGCAACAAATAAGTATGCATACAAATATATGAGACTCAACCCTCCAGAACAACTACAAAACTCATATATATACAAGTATAAATTAGACTCAACCTTCTAGACCAACTACAAAATTTCTATATACAAATATAAATAGGGCTCAACCCTCTATACCAACCATTAAATTTCGATATATAAGTACAAATGAGACTCAACCCTCTATATTAACAAAATTGTACTCTTCTATACAAGTATAACTATAAATCTTACACTTCAGAGTCATCTCTAATGCTACTACTTACATGGTATGTCAACTGTGTTAGAAGGGCATCGAGTGCTTCGTCAGGAAAAGGTTCTTTAGTCTACATACAAATAAAAAAAAAACAAAAACAGTTAATAAAAAAATACAATTGGTCTTAAAAGACATAATTTAAATGGATAGAAAATATAGACCATTTTTTGTGATTGGGTTATCACTGTTGTATATAATATCTTATATGTACTCTTATGCGTCGTATCTACATGCTCTATTTCCTTCTTGGCGAGGGTTCTACAAGAAAATTTAGTATATAATATCTTCTATGTACTCACCCATCCCTCGAACACGCATCTATGTTTCGATGTACCCAATGCTTCGTTTAAAATATCTTGGCCTTTATTTGCCTCAGTTAACTCCTCCTATCACAAAAAAAAAAAAAAGAAAAAAAGAAAAGATTATCTTTGAAGAAGAATATATAGATTTCAAATTAAACAAGAAATAAAATAAGAAATATTTACAATCCGATTGATACATTCAATGTACTGTATGGGTCAACATACTGCTTGTTTTTCTCTTTCATACTTCTTTCCATAGACTTGCACGATATGGGAGTTCGTAGTGTTATCCAATTTCTGCGATTAACATCAACAACACATATTAGTTAGATTAAGTATTAAAACATATAATGAGAAATAAATGGTGGTTACTTACTAGTTCTACGACTGACTTCGCATATCCCTTTCGAGCTAGACGGCGGTTTGATTTATTTTTTTTCTCTCATTTCTTTTTGTACATTGCTTTTTTTTTTTTTTTTTTTTTTTTTTTTTTTTTTTTTCTGTATCATAAACGAGGAAATTAGTTAAGTCTTGAAGCACACTAAATTAAAAAAAAACAAAAAAAGCATTTACATAACTATACCTTCCATTCATCAGACAATTGAAATGTTTAAAATGTGTCATTCATTGAAGCCTTGAATTATAGTAGTGAAAAGATTATTTCATGAATCAGCTATACATTCAAGAGAAGGGACTGATAGCTGAAGAAACTCTAATAGAAGTGACACAGAAAGGGAGGGGGGGGGGGGGGGGGGATCAAGTCTCATCTATAATCAGCCACAAGTGGTGGAGAATGCAGAGAAGACCTGCGACTCATCACTAATGCAATCAGCAAAAAAGTAGGCCAGACCACACAAGCTATGTAGAGAACAATCCTCCAACGAGATAGAAGGTGTAGAAAAAAAAATCATTACGAAAAAAATGTATATTTGCCGCACTCAAATAATTTGTTACATCCAAATCTAGAAAAAGATTATTTCTTTACCCATCCAAAAAAAGAAAAAGGTTTATAACATCCAAGGAACACAAAATTTGGCATTTATTGAGAAGCAAAATGTAAGTTTGTTCAAATATTATTGAAGTAAAAAAAAAAAAAAAACGTGGATCATTACACCAATTGACTCAATGATTTGAGTTTTCACCCACTATACTTTTGATTTTACTGAGAATTCTCGAAGAGAAAAATCATTCCATATATATGAACAAATCCACACTTACATGCAGTTGATGACAGCCAAACTTTTTTTTTTTTTTTTTTTAATTTTTTTTTTTTTTTATGTTCCTCCGATGTATTTTGATGCCACAATTTAAGAATGAGCTAGTATTACTCTAAATATATGCAAACCAAATTCAGCTCTTGATTATAAAAAACGAAAATATGTTTGTGGCTCTCTCAATATTATCATAGTGTTATGAATTGAATAAATGCACAGCCAACAACCAAGCACAAGTAAACTCATTAAACATGATGGTTGAATTCCTAAATTGTTCAAACCAAAGCCCAAGCTCAATAACAAACAGATAGCAAGCAGTTTTTCAGCTAAAGGCAGTTAAACACACATCAACAGAATTAAAGACAATTGATGTTAAACTGAATTATAAACTACCCTAACAACAAACAACTCAACATAAACATTACCAGAAAAGCAACTCACAAGCAAGGGCAGTTCAAATAATTATCAAAATCATCTCAGAATCTTACAGCCTCAACTCTCATCTAACTATTACAAATAGTCTCCATTGTATTACAAATGGGTGATGGAGAGAATTGTAAAGTGAGGCTGAGAATAAGTGTGTGTGCTGGTGCTTGTGAGTGTGTATGGCTCATGCTTGTTGAAGAAAGGAAGAAATAAAATGATGCTTACCTCTTGATAGTGGATTAGACTTATGGTTGAACCACAATAATTTCTTGTGTTCTGTGTTTTTCTTCTTCTTCTTCTTCTTATTCCCTTTCGATTACTACTTTATTCATTTTCTATTTAGTTGTGTATTGTTCCGTTCAAACCTGTATGAAAACAGAAAGAAAGAGATCAGAAAATGATTGACGTTCTTGAAGGAAAGTGAAAGGAAGATGACATGTAAAAGTACTTATCTTCTCTTGCAGTCTTTGAAGTAAGTTGCTCTCTGCTTCTCTTCTTTGTTGCTTAAGATCGATCCATCTACTCTACATATCTTCATGCATAAACAAGATCCATGAGTGTTAGTAATTGTTGACGAAGACAAATTTAAAAGAAGAACAACGGGAAAATGATGGAACACTTAGCTCAATTCTACATTGATAGATGATCTAAAGCCTCGAAAGATCCGTACAATCAAACCTTAGCAGAGAGAGATCAGAGAAGCAGAGCTTCGCTAGAGCTTGAAGCTATCGATTGAAATATGAAAAGTGAAGCTGCTGTTTAGGGTTTTTTGTTTAGCTCATTGTTGAGCTGTCAATCAGGTAACATCCAGCCACGCACATGTTGAAGTAGGGTGTTTTGGGTCATGCACGTTTTGGGCCAAAGGTAAAGTAAAATTGAATTTTATCTTTTTTAAATGTCTTTTAGGCCTCATTAGAATTACAATCTGGTATCAGAGCTTGAAAATCATCTTTGATCATTCGAGATTCAAAGATTTTCATAATTCTTGAAGTTTACAGCAAAGAGAAAATACGGCAGCCACCACAAAGTATGAAGTAGACAAGTTCAATGGATCAAGTGACTTCTCACTTTGGTCGAAGAATATCAAAATCATTTTGATTGCTCAGAAAGCTCATGAAGCTATTGAAGATCCTATGGATTTGAAGAAAGTCCTCACTGATGTAGAGAAGAAAGAAAATGAAGATATTGCTACTACAACCATCATGCTTAATCTTTCAGACACTATCTTTAGACAAGTTATGGATGAAGATTCAATCTACAAAGTATGAAAGAAGCTTCATGATCTATTTGACAAAAAGAACTTACCTAACAAGCTGTACACAAGAGAGAGGCTATTCTCTTTCAAGATGAATCCTTCGAAGAACCTAACTGAGAACTTGAATGAATTCAAAAGGCGAACTTCTAAATTCAACAGATCAGGGGAGAAATTAGGGCCTGAAAGTGAGGCTGCTATATTAATTAACTCTATACATGATGCCTATAAAGATGTTAGAACAACCATAAAGTATGGCCGAGATAATGTCACCATTGACACAGTCATTAATGCTCTAAAATGCATGGAGGTGGAACTTAAAACAGATTCTAAAAGTGAAGAAGATGCTGAATCATTGTTTACTAAAGGGAAGAACTACTCTAAGAAGTTCAAGTCTTCCAAGAGCAACTGCAAGTCCTACAAAGACAAGTCAAGTCTAAAATGTTTTCTCTGCCATAGAGAAGGGCATTTCAAAAGAGACTGCTTAGAAAGGAAGGATGAGTACAGCAGAAAAGACTCTTATAATAAGAGGAGCTTTAACTCCAAGAAGAGCCACTTCTATAAGAAGAACTCAAGCAACAAAAGGGATTACCCTCATAAAAAGGAACATGGAACAGGAGATGCATCGATAGGGGAAAGCTCCTATGAATATACCAAGGTGCTGGTTACTACAAACAGTAAGGCCATGGAATGTGAGGAAAAAGAAGACTGGGTCTTGGACTCAGGATGTACCTATCACATGACCTCTAATAAAGAATGGTTTGTGGATTACAAACCATGAGAAGGAGACTCAGTATTCATGGGAGGCAATCACACTTGTGTAGTGATTGGTATAGGCTCGGTTTTTCTCAAACTCCAAGTCAATAGAAAAGTTCTACTAAAGAAGGTGAGACATGTTCCTAAGCTAAGAAGAAACCTTATCTCCTTAGGTATGCTAGATGAGGCAGGGTGTACCTATGTTGGTAAAAATGACTCTATTCAAATCATGAAGAATGGCAAGCTAATTCTAATTAGAGAAAAGTTAAATGGGCTGTATTTTGTAAAGAATGTCAGGATTCCTAAATATGCCTTAATCTCATAAGCATCCAAGGAAGACGAGATAGAACTTTGGCATAGAAGGCTTTCTCATATTAGTGAGAAATGACTACATGAACTCATAAAGTAAGGTTTGATTCTAACTAAGAGATCAAAGAGATTGAGGTTATTTGAAACTTGCATCCTAGGCAAGGCTAAAATAATGAAGTTCACTAAAGTGGAGCACTATTGAAAAGGCATTCTCAACTATATACATGCTGATTTATTAGGGCCAGCCCAAACTCCTTCATGGAGTGGATCAAGGTACTTCTTATCTCTAATTGATGACTATTCTAGAAAGGTTTGGACTTACTTATTAAAATCTATGGATCAAAACTTTTCTAGGTTTAGAGATTAGAAAACTAAGATTGAATTGCAATCTAATGAAAGAGTGAAGTATCTTAAGACTGATAATGGACTAGAATTCCTAAGCCATGACTTTAACTCATTTTGTGATAAATATGGAATTACTAGACATAAGTCCATACCTTACACTCCACAGCAAAATGGTGTTGCTGAAAAGATGAATAGAATAATAATGGAAAGGGTGTGTATGCTTTCAGAAGCTATACTTCCTGATATGTTTTAGGCCGAGGCACTAGCCACTGCTACCTATACTATTAATAGAAGTCCTAGTTTGATTTGAAGACACCTCAGGAGAAGTGGTATAACACTCCTTCCAACTTGACAAACTTAAAAGTTTTTGGTTGTGTAGCATATGTTCATAAGAAATAGAGGATGCTAGATCCTAAAGCACTCAAATGCATGTTCATTGGTTATCCCGAAGGAACTAAAAGTTACAAACTTTGGAACTTCAATGAGAACAAAAGCATTGTGAGCAAAGACATTATGTTAAAGGAAGATGAACTCTATATGAGCATTGAAGCCAGAGAAACTTCTAAAGAAGACAGACTCGATGGAGAATAACTTGATTTTCAAGTGGAGCTACATACAGACATCGGTCTTTCAAGACCAAGATCTCCAAACCAAGGAGGTGAGGACCCTGAAGACTCAGAAGGAGATGACACTTATGAGGAAATAGATATGCCCACTCCTCAAATGGATCCTTCAGAATACACTTACACAAGAGAGAGGCCTAAGAGGCAGATTAAATCACCAGCTAGATATGCTAATTGTGTAACTAGTGAGCACTCTGAAGAAGAACCTCAAAACTATGAAGAGGTTCTTAAAAGCAAAGACAAGAACAGTTGGTTGATGGCTATGAAAAGTGAAATCAACTCACTTTACAAGAACAAGACTTGGGTTCTAATGGAGCTACTTCTAAATAAGAATTCATTCCATGTAAATGGATTTTTAAGAAGAAGTCCATTAGATTTGGAGAAGAAATAAAGTTTAAAGCTAGACTAGTTGCCAAGGGCTTTAAACAGAAGGAAGGAATAGACTACAATGAGATTTTCTCACCTGTGCTTAAACACACTTCAATGGGATTATTACTTGCTATTGTTGCTTGTGAAAATCTAGAGCTAGAACAGATGGATGTGACTACTGCATTCCTACATGAAAGCTTAGAAGAAGAGAACTACATGGATCAACCCGAAGGATTTATTAAAGAAAGCAAGAAGAACCTAGTGTGCAAGCTGACCAGATCCTTGTATGGACTTAAACAGGCTCCTAGATGTTGGTACAGGAGATTTGATGACTACATGTTGAAGATAGGCTTTACTAGAAGCCTCTATGATGCTTGTGTTTACTATAGAAGATCAGAAAACTCAAGCATTATCTATCTACTGCTCTATGTAGATGATATGTTGTTAGTTGGAAAGAACTTAGAAGATCTAAGAAGCATTAAATAAGAATTAAGTTTTGAGTTTGAGATGAAAGACCTTGGGGCAGGAAAGAAGATCCTAGGAACGAAGATCTTAAGAAACAGAGCCAAGGGTGAACTATTTGTTTCCCAAACCTTTTATGCTAAGAAAGTGTTGGAAAGGTTTAATATGTCAAATTCTAAGGCATTTGACACTTCTTTAGCTCAACACTTCAAATTATCAGCTAAAGACTCACCTAAATATGAATTAGGAAGGATACTAATGTCTAAAGTTCCCTACTCTAATGTAATAAGAAGCCTAATGTACCTAATGGTATGCACAAGACCTAATCTAGCTCACTACTCCAGCTTAGTGAGCAGATATAAGGGAAATCCTGGAAAGAGGCATTAAAAAGCTACCAAATGGGTTATAAGATACCTAGTTTGCACCCCTAATAGAAGTTTGTTGTACAGAGCACCTAATCGAGGAACTCCTATGTTGAAAGGTTATATGGATTCAGACTATGGTGGAGACCTAGACCGAAGAAGATCCTTGTCTGGTTTCACTTTTCTTTTTTATGGTAATGTAGAAAGCTAGAAATCAAACCTATACTCTGTTGTTGCTCTTTCAACAACTGAAGCAGAGTTTATAGCTACAATAGAAGCTGTGAAAGAAGCAATTTGGCTAAAAGAGATCCTAAGTGAACTAGGGTATGATCAAAGCACTGTTGATCTTATGTGTGACAATCAAAATGCCATTCACTTGACAAAGAATCAATAGTATCATGAAAGATCTAAGCACATTGATATAAAGTTCCACTTTGTTAGAGATATTGTAGACAAAGGAACTGTTACAGTGCTTAAAGTTCCTACAGAAAACAATGCAGGTGACTTCCTAACTAAAGTAGTGACAAAAGACAAGTTTGAACACTGCTTGAGTCTACTCAAAGTAGTAGACTCTCATTTTGCTTAAATTCTAAAAGGGCAATCCAAGGGGTAGGCCAAATATTCATTCAAAGGTGGAGAATTGTTATGAATTGAATAAATGCACAACCAACAAACAAGCACAAGCAAACTCATTCTACATGATAGTTGAATACCTAAACTGTTCAAACCAAAGCCCAACTCAATAACAAACAAATAGCAAACAGTTTCTTAGCTAAAGGCAGTTGAACACACATCAACAGAATTAAAGACAATTGAAGCTTAACTGAATTATAAACTACCCTAACAGCAAAGCATCTCAACAGAAACAGTACCAGAAAAGCAACTCATAAGTAAGGGCAGTTTAAACAATTATCAAAGTCATCTCAGAATCTTACAGCCTCAACTCTCATCTAACTATTAGTCACCTCAGAATCTTACAGCCTCAACTCTCATCCCAGAAAAGTACTCTTAGTTAACGAGTGCGATTAGCATGCATCAAAGGTAAGTTAATGATGAGAAGCGAACTCCACACAACATGTGATCAAATGTTCCCTTCCGGGATTCATTCATTCTCAACAAACATGAGCTTTCGCATCTATGTTCGAAGCTATAAACAATGAAATGTGCACTATCGAGGTGACTATTCCTAGACTCCATCTTAACAAGTAAGAGTTCTTGAACATGAAACTAATGGACAAGAGTAGTAGATTTCTAATTCCCATTTCTTCCGAGATGAAGTGAAAGCAAACATGAATGGATGGCCAATCGAAACATGTTATTAATTAAAACACCTGCCACGTCTTAGCTCAACATCCACCGCTTACCCAAGATACATGCATTACACACTCTTCCCTTAACCTTCACCTATATGTATTTAACTCATACTTATAATGAAAAAAACAGAAATAGGGGATAATGCTGAGAGCATTTCACAGTAGAATAACCAGATAGAACAGAATGCTATTAACAATGAAAGAAAAACTACCAACAAGTATGTATTAAACAATGAAAGTAAGTCTTACAAAACTAAAGCTATTGCAACTGAAAATAAAGAGAAAATGGGAAGAATAAAGCTTAAGAAAGTCTCCAAAGAGTACCAAAATAGTCTCCAATGGTGCTCCTCTAAGCTCATTGCCAAAATTCAGTATTCTATTACAAAAGCTAAGTAGAAAAGCAAGAAAAACTAAGGAAACTAAAGCTATTTACTAGAGAGAAAAATTGAGAAAACTACCCAAAAGAAAAGAGAGAATTGAAAAGACAAGGCTCTAAAATGGTGGTTGCTAGGGTTTCTCAATTTCAACACTCTATTTAAAGCTCTATGTAATATATGATCAATGGCCAAGATTAAAAGATGAAAAGCACATGATTTCCCATCAAAATAGGTCATTTTGACACGTGTCCGAGGGGACAAACTCACATGCAACCTTTGCTCCATCTGACATCTGCTCAGGAATTCTAATTTTTGCAGAAAAACTGTTATTTCTGGTCGGCTGAATGCTGCACACATCCGCTATCTGACCTTTTCCAATGCTGAAGGCATTACGGAGCTTCACCAGGCATATTTTCTTTTAAAATCTTTCCACTAATCCACGCTTGATTCAAAGCTCATAGCATTAAAAAACCCTGCAATGATAACAAACACTTAGCGAGAACAAGGATTCTTGAAATGCTAACGCAAATGCTACAAGCATCCACTTTTTAGCACAAAAACTCTTCATTTTTCAATATTTCTGATCCTAGCCTCCTATTCTACATGAAATGCATTTTAAGTATAATTCTCTATCTTAAGGTGATTCTAGCATCAAAGTGTGATAATAATGCATGATTTCTTCTGTAAACACACCTTAAAAGAGGACTAAATAACTCTCTATTTGAGAGTTATCAGTGTGTATGACTCATGCTTGTTGAACAAAGGAAGAAATAAAATGATGCTTACCTCTTGAGAGTGGATTAGACCTATGGTTGAACCACTATAATTCCTTGTGTTCTGTGTTCTTCTTCTTATTCTTATTCCCTTTCAATTCCTGCTTTATTCATTTTCTATTTAGTTGTATATTGTTCTGTTCAAACCTGCATGAAAACAGAAAAAAAGAAATCATAAAATGAATGGAGTTCTTGAAGGAAAGTGAAAGGAAGATGACATGTAAAAGTACTTATCTTCTCTTGCGTCTTTGAAGTAAGTTGCTCTCTGCTTCTCTTCTCTGTTGCTTAAGATCGATCCATCTACTCTGCATATTGTCATGCATAAACAAGATCCATGAGTGTTAGTAATTGTTCACGAAGAAAAATTCAAAAGAAGAACAAAGGGAAAAGGATGAAACACTTAGCTCGATTCTGCATTGATAGATGATCTCAAGCCTTGCAAGATCCGCACATTCAAACCTTAATAGAGAGAGATCAGAGAAGCAGAGCTTCGCTAGAGCTTGAAGCTCCCGATGGAAAGATGACAAGTGAAGCTGCTGTTTAGGGTTTTTGTTTAGCTCATTGTTGAGCTGTCGATTAGGTAACATCCAGCCATACACGTGTTGGAGCAGGGTGTTTTGGGTCATGCAGGTTTTGGGCCAAAGGTAAAGTAAAATTGAATTTTGTGTTTTTTAAATGTCTTTTAGGCCTCATTAGAATTGCACATAGTATCTAAACTATCTCTAATTTAGAAAAATTTAGATACCATGATAACTTTTGAGAAAAATCTAAGATTTCTATTTTATTGATAAAACATCAAGTCTTTAGAGAATCTTCTAACAAAATTGTAGAAAATATTTAGAATATTTAAAAATATTTAAATACTAAATAGAAAGTATATTCATGTAATTCGTAAAAGCCTTTGTGTATAAATATGGCCACTCTCTTTATTAACAAGATCAGGTTTATTTTGACTAATTCTGATTACCATGCACACTAAAGACAATTTCTATGGTAAATAATTGAAACTTTGTTGAGGGGCAAATGATAGAGAAAATAATAGTAACTATTAAAAAACAATTAGGTTGCAGTACGAGTATCTCTATTTTAGATATATAGAGATTGTTGGGTTGAGTATTAAAAGAGAGATATTTTTAGAAATTTATAGATCCAATTATTATATTTAATAAGCTAAAATACTATTTTGGTACATAAACTTTAAATTTTGTTTCATTTTGATATCAAACTTTCAAAAGTCTAATTTTAATTTTTGAATTTTTAAATTTATTTCATCTTGATCTTAAACTTTCAAACTTTTAATTTTAATCAATGAATCTTCAAATTTATTCCATTTATAACCCGTTAATTGTAATTAGGAATTACATTAAACACTATTATGTATATAGGATTCTTTGGTAGAGTTAGAAGTTAAATCTTCGAACTTTAAAGAAGGTCAAATATTATCTCACGCTATACTTTTGCTTACTTATGGGATTTTTTTTTTAATAATAAGTTGCAGGATTAAAAAAATCAAATTAACCATTTTTACTTTTGAATGAAAATTTCGAACCTATAACTTTTTTATTACTAAATAATATCACTCGAATTCTAGTTAATACTTAATTATCTATATTTAAGTTAGAATTATATATTTTGATTGACAACTTATTGGATGACGTATTCAACTAGCGAGTTGATGCCAACCAAACACATTATTTATTTATTTATTTTTATTTTTTGAAAAAACCAATATTGGATCTAATTACACAAAAACCACAAACAAACATATCATTTAATTATGAAATGGGTATTCCATTATAGTATTAAAAATTGTAATTTAATATTTTCAAAAAAAAATTGTAATTTAATAATCAATTATCTTGTTTTTTTGTTTGCCACTTTCTTATAATAATAACAAAATTAAATTACTTCTGTTTTTGGATTGTTTACGTCAAAGGGACAGACGAACACAAATAGATTTCAAAGTTTTATTCATTTAGTTTGCCAAACGTCATCAATATTCCCATAAATTTTCCTCATAAACTTTTGTCATTTTTTGTGCTGTTGCTTTTGATTCGTGTTTTATTTATTGCCTTTCGTTTTTTTTCTTTTAATAATATATTCAACCTCTCAAATATTTATTTTAATACTTACAAAAAAGTTGTACTTATTTGTAATTTTTTTGGCCCATGATTAAGATGAATAATGTGGCATTCAATCATATTTGTGTGGACATATACTAAAGCTACGTTATGCAAATCGAAGTTGGGGTGAATATTTATTGAGGTGAAAGTTGATGGCCAAAGGCCAGAATGAAAACTAAAATCCTTATTTTAATTGTTATTATGCTATACTTTAATGAAGATTTTTAATTTGATTTTTAGATTTTCAAATAAAATAGTACTTTAAGTTTTTATATTATAATTTTTTTTTGGGTTAAATGGTAAATTTGGCTATTGTGATTCAGAAAATAAATTAAAATTTATTTTTTATGATTTTAAGAGTTAAGGGGTGATTAGATTTTGGAATTATGAGAGGAGAGGAGATGAAGTGGAAGAGAAAGAGGAAGTGCAGAAGAAGTGTAGTGATTTGGAAGGATGAGGTATTTGTTTAGGAATTGATATTTTGGAGAAGAGATGTTAGCAAATTTTTTTGGGAATTTGGGTTTTAAAAAAAAGATGTTAGAAAAATTCTTTGGGGATTAATGTTAAGAGAGTAGATTTTTATTTATATTAATTTTTTTTTATTGTAATGAATATTGATTTGAAGTTTGATAAGATTAAATAAATTTAATGGAATGTGAGGAACAGTTGAGAAATGTTGTGATAAATAAAAAAAAAAAAAAAAACAAACATCTGTTTAGAATTTCATTCATGGAACTGATAAATAGTCGACCTAATTTTTCATTTTAAGTAAATTCATAAAGAGTTAGAATTTCATTGAGGAAACTCATAGAGAGAATTTCTATTTTAGGTAAATTTATTAAAAGGGATTTTAATATTTAAATAAATATTTTTAGTATATTTAGATCATTGAAAAATGAATTAATCGAAATTAATTACCATAATATTTTTTATCATTCTAAACCATTTCTCTCTCTCAACCTTCCATTTTTTCGCTTTTGATAGAGTTTTGTTAGGGTTTTTCTTCTAGAAATCTTAATTAGTTATTGCAGAAACCTTTAAGAATGTTCTAGGTAGACCAATGTCTTTCTATTTTAAAAAGTCTAAAAAAAACAATGAATTAACAATAATAACCCCACTCTAAAAAAAAGATCAAAGTTCTTTAGCACTTGATAATAAAAAAATTTAAAATTGGAATCGTACTCCTAATGGTTAAAAAAAATAAATCTCGAATAATCCTAAACAAACAACCAAAAATTTCACAAAAGAATTGCTTTGTGTGACATAAGCAACCAATCAATTCCCAAAAACGACATCAATACAAAATTTCATTTGAGAGTTATTATTTTGTTTTTATTATGAATTGGCAACATCGAACCGTCAGCAAACAATTAAATTACTAAGTCATTAACTATTTTTGTGAATAATTCATGCATCTTATAAGAATGTGAGGTGATCTACTCATCTTTTCAATATAAAAATTCTCAACATATTATTAAGATAGTGCCTCTCTTAGTACACTATTGTGAGGCCGAATCTTCATTTCTTTTATCGAATAGATGTTTCAACTTATGAGTTTTGATATTATATTACATAAAATTGAAGTTTTATCTCAAAATCAAGTGACAATGAAACGAATAAATCATGTATCTTATTAGGAATATGATATATCCTTTGTAATCCTCAAGATTTCACTCATAAAATTATCAATCTCATTTGACATTCAATATCAATTAAGGGTGGGAGAATTTAAACTCAATCTTTTAGTTGTAAAGATACCATTTATTTGAGCTAAACTCTGATTAGCTTATAGAATGTTACAAAGGTTAAATAAAAAGTGAGATAAACTTCTAAATTAGGTAAAAATCGATTTGGTTGACGTTTTCATGTCATGAGGTTGTTTTGGTTGTATTTGATGGAAGTAAAATGTGTCATTTTCACCAAACCTTCTTTTACTAATTAGGTAAAAGCTACATTTTTTCTTTTTTTTACTTCTTTTAGCTGTTGGTAGAAAGGGTTTTCCTTGATCTTTCACACCACATATTTCTTGATTTGGATTGATGGATGGTGGAATTGGAAATGAGATGGAGACAGAGTTCAAACAGGAAAGAAGAAGAAATGATAGATCATGAGAAAGGGTAGATTTTTATGAACTCTATACTTTGCTCAGTTCCTTCTCGAAAAATCCCATCAAAACGAATATTGTAATCACACAAAATAACTAATTATTTTTAATCATTCAATGTTAACCATTTAAAATAACTCTTCATTTCAAAACCACTCAAAATAATTCCTCATTTTAAAATTATTGTTAACTTTTGTGTATCCATCTATGTGCATTATTAATTGTAGTTTGATATTTAATTAATAATTAATTAAAGGTATTAGATAAAATAAAAATTTAATGTGTATATATTTTTTTAATCATCTACATCTACGTAACATTATGATTTTTGCACTTAATATTTTAAATTAAAGTTAAAATATTATTTTGGTTTCTAAACTTTAAGTTTTGTTCTATTTTCCTCTCTACACTTTCAAAAATCTAGTTTTAGCCCCTAAACTATTAATTTTATTACATTTTGATTCTTGAACTTTTAAATGTTCAATTTTCGTTCCTAAACGCTAAAAAAAATAGTCTCTATGATAACTTTGAAATTAATATTAATGGAAATAAATTCAATATGTTAGTAATTTTAATACAAGTAAAGATAAAATATAAACATATTCCTAAAATTTATAGAGAAAGATGTTAATATTTTTAACAAAAAAATAAAAATATTTCTATAATTTTTTTTAATTAAATTTTTTTTTGAAAGTTTAAGAATTAAAATGGAACATTTGAAAGTTGAAGGAACAAAATAAAAGAAAGTTAAAAATTCAGGAACCAAAATGAAAAAAACTTGAAAGTACAGAAACTAAAATTGGACATTTAAAAGTTTAGAGACCAAAATAAAATAAAACTTAAAGTATAAGGACCAAAATGATATTTTAATCAATGTTGTATTATGTGATTTGATTATATTTTAATAATTAAGGCCTCGTTTGATAACCATTTCGTTTTTGGTTTTCTGGTTTTGTTTTTAATATTTTAAAAACAAGTTTGTTTGATAACCAATTTTAGTTTTTGTTTTTAAAAATTTAAAAATGTTTTTAAAATATTAAAGGAATTCTAA
>JBBMKA010000022.1:11821804-11839375 GCA_037833695.1 Sechiopsis laciniata
TTTGAGAAATATTGTCTCAAAGTTTAATTTAATTTCGCCATTAAATTTGGGATAATGACGTGGCATTTTACGATTGGTCGAAATTTCTCAGTCAACAATATATATTTTGGATTAAAAGATTGTAAGTTTAAATCTTTCAATTTTTGTGTTTCAAATAAAAAAAAAATCTTTCAATTTTTAAATATGTATAAAATTAAAGTCTTCAACAATATTAAAATTGGAGTTTGGCTGAAATTGATGAGTTGTTTTTCTACTGTTTTTTTAGGTTGGAATCTATCAATTAATTATGTTAAAAAAATGTCGGTTTGAAAGGTGTCTCGAATCATTTAAAAAAAAATTTGCTTTAAAATTTTTCGTCTTTTATTTTAATCTGACTCGACTTGTGGGCAAAATTGAAGATAATCCTTCTAGGTTATTGTTTTTCCCATTTTTTATTGAGTATTATTGTATATTTTGTTTTTTCATTTAATAAAGGTGCTTTGATTAAAAAAAATCAATTATGTATATTTATTTGTTATATGCTAAAAGATGTTTACTTTCTTTTTAATTTATTGAAACCAATGGCCTAATACAAGGGTGACATAAAGTTAAAAATATAAAAAGTTCAATTGCGGTTGAAAGGAAAGCTGTCAGTTTTACAAGTTTTTTTTTTTTTTTTTTAGTACCTATACATTTACCAATCACATATTAACCAGATAATTTTTCTTCGAAAAACTTCATCATTTTCAATGATAATGGGGAAGCCATTATTTTAGATTTTCTTCAATGTCTAATCTCATTCATTATTGGTAGCTTTTTCTAAATGAAGTCTGAAAAATGGGAATATTTGTAGTGGATGAACACGTTCAGATTCTCTAGAAAAACATAGTTGAACATTCAAAAATGTACTTTTTTTTAATAGTTTGAGCATCTTTGAATTTTACAACATTTATATACCCTTAATTTAAATGAGGAGAAAAAAGAGAGTTTAAAACCGATAAGTTTTTGACAGGTCGCCATAATCATACTACACCATTATATATAATCATAAACTCCATTTCTTTTCATTGATTATCACTTAAAAAAAAAAAAAAAAAAAGCACAACTATTATTCAAGCACCAATTTTTTTATTTTTTATTTTTTAGATTCTTCCTAGATAAAGATAATATTTTAATTATTTATTAAATATACCACCAAAAGAAGAATATTCAACACCGACAGCAATTTTTTTTTTTGTTTGATGATATCTCAAATAAATTCTAGAGAAGAAAAATACTTCCCTTGCAGTTGGTGATTCTTTTTAGTTCATTATAGAACTACTACTTTTTTTTCTTTTTTTTTTTTTTTCCTTTTTTAGTTCAGTAACAATTAAAATGAAGTATTTTTTTTTAAAACACAATTAAAGTGAGGTATTCAAACCATATCTTAATCGTAACACATACTTATGCTATTTAATTATTTTTCTTATTGGCTAGAATTATTACTATAATTAATATAGTGAAAAGTATGAAGGGAAGTTTTTCCCTTCTTGATTATTAATATTTTAAAAATAAATTTTAATTTTATATTGATAGTTTCTTTTAGAATTACAATTAGGCTTTATCATGATCTTTTTTTTTAATATGCCTAAAAAAATAATTAGGTCACTACTGACTTTAAATCGATGACCATTTGATCCTATCAAACTTAACCCAACGTAACGTATAATCATTTTTTGAAGTTTGAAGTACCCATATCCAAAATTCTATTGACCATCTGAAAAACGTTAATAAACCTAAATGATTGAGAAACCATCGCAACATGATTTATCATATTAAACAATTTGATGAATGGATTTAAGAGAATAAAAGAAAATAATGAAGGAAAGAGGAGGAGAGAAGTTGAAGAGAGATAAAACTCGTATAAAGAAAAATGATGAGATAGAGCAAAGAGAAAGAATAATTTAGCCGTGAGAAAAAATTTATTTAACTAAAATAATCTTTTTTTTAAACTTAGTCAATAGTCTAGGGACTAAATTTAAACATTTAAATGTCAAAGGATCAATTTTCAAAAAAAAAAAGAGAAATGCCGAGGGACAAAAATTAGACAAATAACAAAGTTGAGAAATTAAAATTGAACAATTGAAGGGTCGAGTGACCAAAATGGAACAAATTTCCATGGAATACACATCATGATTACCATGTTCATTTCATGGCAATAGAAGAATACCAAGTAGCTTGACATTCACATGCATCTTTAGATTCTTGAATGAAGGGCATCCGACAAGATTTAAATGTCTTATTGGTGAGTTTCTAAGACTTCCATGGTGAAGGAATGGTTTATTGGCAATTTGATCCTTCTACTTTTTAAAAAAAAAATATATTTACATTTATCAATTTTAAAATATACATATACAAAAAATTGAAATTTGAAGAGTATTTTTATTTTACTTTTTTAAAGTTGGTTTACATTAAAAAAAAAAAAATTAAAAAAAAAAAAAAAACAAACAAAGTTGATACTATTTCTTTTAAATTTTTTCTTTACTTTGATTTTATATATATATATATATTATTAAAAAATAAAATTAACAATAAAATTAAAAATTTAATATAAAAAATTATGTTATGTAAATTAAAACGATTTTAAATTAATACAAAATTATATGAATAATGAATGAACATTTTTTTGAATATTAGATAAATTTATGTCATTTCAAGTATCGTTAGTATAAAAAAAAACACAACTATTTAAATATTACCAAAGATTTGTAAGAATTATTCTTATAAAACAAACATAGTGATTTAAGAATGTTAGATACTTGTGATTCTGCAAACATATACGTGTGTTTATACACACACATATACATATATATAACAAAATTACTCCAAAATCAATGCAGCAATCAAGGATTCAAGATGTCAGAGTGAGTGAAGAAGAAGAATTTGAAAATTAAAGAATTTGACGTTGTTCTTTTAATTTACCAGCATAAATTTAAAAATTGAATGATTATTATATAGTAAAGAACGGTAAAGTTTGCTCATTCCTTTAGGCCCTACCATTCAACATATTCATTTGACAACATACATGTGTGTCTCAAGATGTTCGAGCATCTAAGATATAAAGAAAAAGAGAGCACATGTTAAATAGATTATGAACAAAAAAAAGCACATGAATGGATTATCCAATACTATTAATTTACCCGAAAATCGTCGTCTTCAAAAAAACATTACTCATGTTTCCAACTTGTTCCAAGTTAAAAGGGAATGGTTTTGAATCCTCGATTGGAATCAAAACTATTCTAACTTTGTGGTTGATAGAGGATAGCATACCCCAAAAGTCCTCCATTGAGGACCAAAATTTAGGCCTCTACTTGGAGGGTGCATGAATGTATAGTGGAAAAACAAAACAAAACATAAACATGGTGTATTCAATTTCTCATCACACACACACATTCCATCTTCAAAGAAAAACAAATGATTCTTAATTTTGGGTCACTATTAGGAATATCCCTTGGCTTACACGTGTCCAAAGCCGCAAACTTTTGGGATGAGCATTGCTGGAAAATCTATGTCAATTTGTAATAAATAAAGCAATTCCTTGATTTGATAGAGTCGGCTTTGATTTCTAATTTCCACAAGCTCCAATAGCTTTTGCCAACAAAAACCTTATCTTAAAAGACAAAACACATCCATCCCTCTGCAAACAACCTCAGAAAGTCAGAAACCAAACCTAAAAAGACAGCATATAAGATAAGCTTCAAACGCACAGTTCATTGTCCACTTCTGTTTGCCACCCAACTAACTTTATTTTTTCTCCCATGGGTTCTTTTCTTTTTCTTTCAAAAGTTAGCTCTCAATTAGTTAACCAAATTCTCAACTCTCACGAACTTGTTTTGGTTGTTATTTAATGGTGAAAGGAAGAATCTTAGCACCTAATTATTCTACAAGTTGGTTGGATTAAGATGAAGATTCCCAAAGGGATTATTTTAGGAAATTTGAAGAAAGAAGATGGAGTAAAGTTCTCTCTCTCTCTTATATATTTTTTTTTTTGAAAACGAGTAAAGTTCTATATAAACAAGGGAGGAATGTACAAAAAAACAGCCAAATTTGAAAAGAATCTTTGGGGGAAAAGTATCCCATCTAATGTGACATTAATTTTGGAGTTTAGTTTCCAAACAGTGATTTTGAAGTCAGAACGAGATTCAAAACTTCTCAAGTAAAAAATTTGAATCCCCCACCCTCCAGACGTTGTGCACAAAAAAAATCTCACTTATTGCAAATTGGGTCATAGTAATTTACTACGCTGTTTGAATCAATAACCAGCACAAGGGCCCCTCCCAAGATTCAGACACTATTTGTATAGGAAAGATGATCAAAGAGAACATCAGGCCAAAAAAGAAATATACATGAGATTCAAAACATACTTTTTTTTGGAAACTAGGAAATCAAAACTTCGCCCCAATATACCCGAGGTAATCACGTCCGTCCCTAGATCAGGCACTAGAAGATATCGAAGGAATGGAAACACGGGAGATGTCTACAAATTAATGTCACAGGTAGGTCTCAAACCTAAAACCTTGAGAGGAGCACACCTTCAAACCCAAACCTTTGACCACCGCACCACTCCTTAAAGACTCAAAACTTCTCAATTATTAAGCCAACAAGAATATAGTTTAACTAAATACTCTTTACGACTTTGAAGTTATGAGTTCGAATCTCCATCCTAAATATTTATGAGAATGATTTGGGTGCAGCCAATAGCTGCATCCCCACAAATGCTCCAGCTTTAAGAGCCACACAAATAAATATCTATTTTAAAAAAAAAAAAAAATTGTGGCGCTTAAAGCGTCACACCAGCCAAATCATCTATGGGGGTACATCAATACCCCCAATACCCCTCACTAACTACTAGTTGGTCCATCATTTATTACACTGTTTGAATCAATAACCAGCTCAATGGTCCCTCCTACGATTCTAAGTAAATAGACACTATTTCTAAAAGGAAAGATGGTAAAAGAGAACAAGAGGCCAAAAAAGAAAAATCCAAAAGATTGAAAACTTCTCAATTATTAAGCCAACACGGGCATAGTTTAACTAAATGCACTTTAATGCTCTTTAGGACTTCGAGATTATGAGTTCGAACCTCTCCCCTTAGTATTAGTTGGTCCATCATTTAATACACTGTTTGAATCAATAACCAGCACAATGGCCCCTCCCAAAATGGTAAGTAAATAGACACTATTTGTAAAAGGAAAGATCATAAAAGAGAACATGAGGCCAGAAAAGAAAAATAAAAAAATGGGCAGAAAAATCTTTCATTCTTCATTCAAAATCTACCATTAAAAAGGCATCTGAACAACATAAAAACTAAACCTCTCCAAGTCTCAAGCACACAACAAGAAAGAAAATCCCAAACTCTCAATCTTTACCCATATGGATATTGAGAAAATCTTCCATATGACTGGTGGAATTGGCAACAATAGCTATGCAAAAAACTCCCATCTTCAGGTCCTCTCTAAAATTTTTGTATGTTCAATTTGGCCTTTTACATTTCTTTTATCTCTCTTTTGTCCCTTGTCACTTTCCTTTTTTGTTTTTTAATGGCTAAAACACATGAATGTAACAGAAGAAAGCTTCAGATATGGTAAAGCACATAACAATGGAGGCCATAGAGCAAGCTTACCTTTCGACCGGTGCTCCGCCGAGCTTCGGCATCGCCGATCTGGGATGTTCCTCCGGCCCAAATTCCCTATCCATCATCAAAGACATAATCCAAGCCGTCCAATCGCACAGCTCCAGCCATCATCAGCCGCCACCGGAGTTTCGAGTCTATTTAAACGACCTTCCAACAAACGATTTCAACTCCATCTTCAAAGCCCTGCCTGATTTCTTCGGAGATCTTCAAAACGAAGGGAAAAACCAAAATCAAAACCAAAATCAAAATCCTTCAGGGTTTTTCATAGGGGCGTATCCAGGGTCCTTTTACCAACGGCTATTCCCCAATAACTGCTTGCACTTCGTCTATTCCTCTTACAGCCTCCACTGGCTCTCTAGGGTTTGCGGCCATTGCTAGTTCCATTTTTTCCCCATTGCTTGCAGATTTGAAATTGGTTTGAATTTGTGGTGATTTTTGTAGGTTCCTGAGGGGATTCGAGATGAATTTGGGGAACCGATGAACAGAGGGACGATTTACTTATCGGAGAGGAGTCCGGTTTCGGTTGCGGAGGGTTATGTGAAGCAATTCCGGCGAGATTTTTGGGAGTTTCTGAGGAAGAGGGCGGAGGAGGTGGTTTCCGGCGGCCGGTTGGTGCTGATTTTGCTCGGAAGGGACGGCGCCGACCATGTCGACAGGGGAAATTCTTTCTTGTGGAACCTTCTTGCTCGAGCCCTCGCCATTTTGGTCGCTCAGGTAACAAAACAAACTTCAATTTTTGTTTTGTTTTGTTTTTTTTTTAAATTTTTATTAAAAAAATAAAAATAATAATACAGTATAATTCTATAGTACTAATAATAGTAGTAAATATTTTGTTTGCACTAAAATCGGATTATTATATCTAAAAGGTTAGTGTGTTAGTAATTTTATTATTTGGTGGTAATTCAGTTCAATACTATTGGTTACAGGTTTGATTATGTAGAGTTTATTGGTCTTTCTACCCCAATTTATACTTAAAAAATCAGATTATTATTTTATTTATTATTTTTTGTGAAGCAGATTTTTCTTTTTAATTCAACACGGTTTGAATGCATAATCTTTTGAGTTACATGTAAGTTATACGTTTCATTATAATTATAGTTTTTTTTTTTTTTTAACAATCAGTATAATTATACTTACATGCATAATATATATTTTTTAATAACATGATTAAAAATTAATAATATTTGAATTAGGAAATTTGATTCATATTTTAAATGATTAATGTGCAATTGCAACTATTCTTGGTACAACTATCAACACAGGGCTAGTTGGAGAATCTCCATTTAAGTAGGGAAGAATTTTTCCTCGGGTTTGTTTTTTAGTAAATTTAAGATAATGTGAATGCTTTTGTTTTTGGTTTTAAATTTAACCCTAAAACTATTACTTCCATATAATTTTTATTATTTTAATATTTTCATCTTACATATATTTTTAAAAACTAAACTAAAATTTGAAAGCTAAAAAAAATAACTTTCAAATACTTATTTTGATATATGAAACTTGGTTAGGATTCACACACTAAAAAAAAGATGAAATTTATGTAGAAAATTCGAGTAAATACAACTTTAAATTTTAAAAATTTAAAACTAATTGATTATCAAAATGGATCTAAATATTTTATTTTTTATTTTTGGTTTTTGAAATGTAAATTTAGTTTTACTCAAATTTTTTACCATATATTACATATTTTCTTAAAAAAGTATATTGATACTAACCAAATTTTAAAAATCAAAACAAATTTTTAGAAGTTAATTTTCTTTTTATGTTTCAAAATTTTGATTTGATGGTTAAAAACATAAATAAGAAAAGACACATTGATAAAGTACTTGATGCCGTAGTTGATGTAGGTTAAATTTCAAAAATAAAAAATTAATAACAAATTGGTTATCTAATAGTCTTGTTAATCAATTTAAATTATCAAAAACAAAAAAAAAAAAAGTTACCAATTTAAATAAAAATTTTAAAACTAACTATTAAACTCGAAATTCTTAGAAAAGAAAAAGTAAAATGAATTTCCGCACTAATATTCTTTATGAAACTTAACGATTAATTTATATGGATTGAAGATGAATTTTAGTGGAAAATTTAAAAAAAAAAAAAAAAAAAGATGAAATTTAGTGGAAGCATAGAGATAAAAAAGGATTCATTTTCCTCCTCGTCCCACCTAAAATAACACTCTCAACGCATAAGGTAATTTATAGGTTGTTTAAATATAGTTTTTATTTGATCTCAATATATATATATTTCATTTTTTACTGTCAAGTGAAAAAGTTTGCCATTTATTTTGTTCTATTTTTTTGTCATTTTTTGTCATGATTTTTTTTGTTCTAATTTTAAGTCTTTCAATTTTTATCAAAGTCTTACTTAAAGTTCTATCAAGAAATTAATTTAGAAATTATTTTTTTTTACAAGAAAATGAATAGTGAAGGCCAAATCTTGACTTTTATATAAGAGGAAGAATTGAAACTTAGAATCTTAAAAGTGTGTTTCGAATAAAAATGGGTAAGAAGATGAGAACAAAAAATAAAAATGACAAGACTTAAAAAAAGTAAAAGTAAAAGAACGAAAATGAAATATAGATAAAAATCCTAGAAATCTTTTTTTTTTTTTTTAAATAAAATAAAAACTCATATAGATCAAACATATTTAAATAGTAATTATAGTACGGAAAAAACGTTGGACATTCACTTCGAAAAGGACATTAAAATATCTTGTGCTTTATAGGTTTATTCTAGGGAAATTTCTATTTGTATCGAGCTTCACTTTAAAAAATAATTAAAAAAATAATAATTGAGAATATATATATATATATTAAATATAAATTTTGATAGCAATAAAAAAATTTCTCTATGTAATAATGGTTTATTTTATTTAAAAAAAAAAAAAAGATTTTATTTAGAGTACATAGTTGTTAAAGTCAAAGTGGGAATATCATAGAATATATTAACTAAAATAATTTGTCATTTGTCAACAAAAATATAAATCTAGAAACATTTTATATAACTCTATGGTTCGAGCTCTCAATCCCTATTATATTCAATAACTTATAATAATCTTTTAGTTAACTAGTCACTCAACCAAGATTGATTATTAAATAGTAGGAGATTGCATCTCAAAACCAATTTATAATTAGCAACTTATAAATATGGTGAGGTTTCTTCATTTTTGTCAACATGAAATCCACAACATTAACATTTGTTGTTCATTTTATTGGTTGATTTTTTTCAAAATATATGTTATTTAGGGAGAAATAAAGGAGGAAGAGCTAGATAAATATGATGTGAATTTCTATGCACCAAACAAAGAGGAAATAGAAGAGGAAGTGAAAAGAGAAGGGTCATTTGAAATGGAAAGAATAGAGAAGTTTGAGTTGGAGAAGAAGGTGAAAAATGGAGAGAGCTATGGGAAAGAAGTTGCAAAGACTGTTAGAGCCATTCAAGAGTCTATGATTTCTCACCATTTTGGTGATGCAATTTTGGACTCTTTGTTTGATAATTATGCAACCATTTTGGATGAAGAGATGGCCAAACAAGAAATCAAACCCATTTCTTTTGTTATTGTTCTTACAAAACTGTGAAACAAAAAATGAACAATAGCCAACATTTTTTTTTTTTTTTGCAATATTTCAAGTACTCCATTTGTTATGAATTATTGTAGTTTTAATGATTTCATGTTACTCCTATCAAATAATATTAAAAGAAAGCAAGTGTGAAATGGAAAAGACCAACAAATTTGCCTATAATCAAATTTCATAAACAATGTGTACCCTTGTCTTTTTGAAATACAAATCAACATTTATTGGTATGATGTATAATTTAATAACTAGGAAATTATAAGTTTGAGTAGTTCAATTCCAAATATTATTGAACTAACAAAATATTGTTTTCTAATTAAAAAAAGTAAGTAGATTCAAACATACGATCTTTTAGTCTTTTAGTTACAAGTATATATTTTATACCAGTTGATAATGAGTTTTTAATAAAATATTATTTATTTCATAATTTTAAAATTTCAAATCTATATAAAAAGGTTTTTATTTATTTAAGTACTTCTATCGTAATTAAGTAAATCATTTCCATTTTATTTTCAAGATCTTTATTTGATAACTAGAATAGTTTATTCTTTGCTCTAAAAAAAATAAGAGCAACATATCGATTTTAAAATTGAAACTAATAACCATGAAATTGAATTAAAATACAATTAATCAAATAAGTTAAGATGACCTACCAATATATCAAAACATAATTTGAAACTTTATAAAACAAATTATAAATATATAGAGTGTGTAAAATGTTTTATTGGTATTAAAAAAAAAAAAAAAACAAACAAACAAACAAAGTATGATTAATTAGGAGTTATTATAGTGGGGTAAGAAAAACTGTAAGAAAAACACCAATTATAGAAGAGTGACTAAGTATGGTACGAACTCAACTCAACCTGCAGAAAAGGATTTATTAAAGTCAAAAGTCATAAATTCTAATCATATTTTTCACTAAAATGTAGTGCAAGCATGCTCCCTAAGATAAAGTGAAAGCTATAATTGAAAACTGGTACAAAGACAGAATAATTTTCAAAAAAACAAAACACATTTCAACATTTGTTTGAGAAGCATCACCATATGGTACAATGAACAAGCTGAAATTGAAATAATAATAATAATAATAATCATTTGTCTTTTTTTTCTTTTTTTTTTTTTGCTTATTTTCACTTTTTTAATAGAGAAACTTCATTAACATAATAAAAAGAGCTTACGACCTAGAAATGTTTGGATGAGAAGTTAGTTCGAACAGTTATTTTGAAAACAAGAGTGGATCCAAGTCTTATGATTTTGGGTGCCAGATTTTTTGTTTTTAATTATCTACATGGATATCAATATTTACCTCTAAAATTTTTATGAGACAAACTTCTTAATCCATCTTATTGTCAATGAAACCCATAAAAATTAATTACAAAGTAAGTGGGGCCATAGATAAATAAATAAATAAATAAATAAATATATATATATATATATATATAAAAATAATTATCCACAAATGTATGGATATGCATACCTCTAAAATTTTTATGAGACAAACTTTTTAATCCACAATATCTTTTTGTCAATAAAATCCATAAAAAATTAATTACAAAGTAGGTGAGACACTGAATTAAACTCTTAATCATTAAGTTTCACACAACATGATTTTCTTTTAAACAAAATCATAATAATTAGAAGTACAAAATTATGTTAATAATAATAAAGAAAAAATGTGTTGAAGAAAAATAAAAAAGTTAAAATATAATAAAAGCTAAAAAATATATATATGTATGTATATAGTTGAATTTGAAATTCTAGAGTCGAACTGGTGCAACGGCAGAGATTGGGGGGCCCAATCCACAGAGCCATTGATTATATTGCAAAACATTACTGGAAATTTAATACATATACTATTAACTTTAAAAATTTTGGTTGAGAAATTATTTTGAAGAGTTATAAATTGAGGAATTGTAGTAAAAAACTTGTTTAAGTGTAATTGAGACAATAGCTTGTTTGGATGTAAATTTGAAATAAAGAGTTATTTTGAGTAGTTAAAAATGAATTATTAGAAATAAATTATTTTGAGTAGTTAGAAATAAATGATTAAAAATGAATTGTTAAAAATGAGGAGTTATTTTGAATAGTTAGAAATGAATGGTTAGAAATTAGTGGTTATAAATAAAGAGTTATTTTGAGTAGAAAAGATGAGGATTTTTTTTTAGTAGTTACAATACCACGTTTGGATGTAGTCTTTTGAGAAGTAGTTAGTAAATACTCATTTCTAAATCTTTCAAAAATTCAACAAACAAACACCCTCTAAACATCCTAAATGAGGTAAAAACTACTAGTGGGGACATCCTTTCATATTGGAACCGTTCCAAACCATAAATTGGAAGGTGACCAACCAAAGTAAAAAGAACCAAATCAATATAATCAACGGAAAATTGGGCAAACTACTTATAAACTATAGTGTTTGTAACAATTAACCCTTTAAACTTTCAATTTGATTACTCGATTCCCTTAAAGTTTGATAAGCGTAGCAATTAACTTCTTTCGCTTAAATTTGAAGAGAATTTCACGTGTGAGGAAGGTAAGATTGTCATATAATAAATATTTTCTTATTTATCTTTTTTTTTTCTTCTATTTCTAACCATAAAAAATTAACAAATCTTCCAAGATTGGAGGTCTCTTGACATCCATTTTTCATCATCATCTTCACTTCACTAATAACATAGAAAGAGGCAAGTCAAAACTAACTCCAAATTCATATCCATCAATTCTCCAGCCCCCACCACATCTCACTCCTCTTTCCCTAAACAAAAGGGTTAATTGTTACTGTTGAGATATGCCTTGAACGACTGAATGCCTACGATTAGTTAGTCGGGGGTTTTATTGCCCGGTCAGCATGTGTTTATGCATTCTGGATGCGTGAACGCATTCCACATCCCGTTTCTGTTGGGCATTCCACATCCCGTTCAGCATATGTTTATGCATCTGCATTCTGTTGCGCATTCTGTAATCATAAAAGCATTCACATTTGGGTATTTTTATCTGTAATAGGGTTTAATGAGAGTGCTTATATAAACTCGAATAAAACCCTATCCAATTATGATGTTAATTATGTAATTCGCCTCTCCTAATAAAATTGTGCTATCTCTCTGCCCGTGGACTAGCTAATAGAACATTAGTGAACCACGTAAATTATGTGTTGTTCTTTTTCTCTTTACGTTACTTTATAGTTTTCGATTGGTTGTTGATTGTCATTTCATAACAATTTGGTATCAGAGCCTAGAGTTCAAATTTCTACAATTATTTTTCAGCAACTGATTTGAAGATGTCTAGTATTAGAGTGAAAGTCGAAAAATTTACTAGAGGGAGCAGTTTTGGTCTATGACAAATTTAGATGCGAGGTTTGTTGAAGCAATAGAGTTTGTGGAAGACTCTTACTGCCAAATGGAAGGATGCAAAATTAGACGAAGATGAGGAGTTTATGAGCCTAGAAGAAAAGGTGCATTCGACTATCATGCTTTGTCTTGCTGATGATGTCATCGTTAAAGTCGTAGATCAAGTAAAATTTATCGGTTTATGGTTGAGCTTGAGAGTTTGTATATGACGAAGTCTTTGTCCAAGAAGATGCTTTTGAAGCAACGGTTATTCAGCCTTCGTATGCCCGAAAGTACGCTTCTAAAAGATCATCTAGATAGGTTAAATACGATATTAATGGATCTACGCAATATCGAAGTTAAGATAGATGATGAAGATGTCACTTTAATTCTGTTGGTTTTTTTGCTGCTGTCGTATGAGAATTTTATCGATTCGTTTATTTCTGGCAAGGATACGCTGTCTCTAGATGAATTAAAGAATGCTCTACTTATTAAAGAGGACCGCCACAGGGTCGTCGGTACAACAGAAGGTGGAGCGTCTGGATTGGTTGCAACAGGGAGCAAAGGTCGTGAGAAGCTTGGAAAGAAGAAGCTAAAGGAATCCGCCCCAAATCCTAAAGGCTTAAAGACGTATAATTTCAGGGCTAACGAAATTTATGCTTATTGTAAGAAAAGGACATTGAAAGCACGATTGTCCCTTGATCTGCTAAGATTGCGTTTCGGGTGTTAATATAATTTTACAGTAATTAACTCAGAGAAAACTTAAAGCTAAGTATGACTCGAAATCGCTTACGCGCAAGTATACGTGCAGCAAGTAATAAGTATGTATTTTATCGATTCCATAGAGATTGATGTCTAGAAGTAATACCGTTAAAACAAGAGTTATGCAGAAAAGTAAATAAATAGGTTGTAAAAGGGTGTTTGATTTTGGTTTTGGATGCAGAATTAAGAATATGCAAATGCTTGATAGAAGTAAATATGAATGCAATGAGTAAAGATAAATCAAAAGTTACAGAAGATGTTAAGAACGCAGGACTAGTTATCGAGTTTCTTACTTTCCTCAACTAAGAAGTGCTTTCGCACTTAGTGATTTAGGAGAGGACACCTTCCGTTGTGAACTCTATAGTAAAATGGGACAATGCGAGCAATAGTGAGGTTATTCCTAACTCCCTAAATGATGCAAAGACTTGCATTCAACCTACAGTAGCATACTGGATCTCCATGTGGTTCTTCTTTCCAACTCGCCATAAATCATATATGTGGTTAGCAAAGCGACACATATACATATAAATAAATAACGCAACAGTGTAAGACTCTCTAACCTACACTCCTAAACATGATTTTATTCGTGAGAATTCATTCAAGACTCTTATAACATAGCATAATAACGAACACGCAGTAAGAGGTTTAAATCAGCAGATTTTATTACGACTACTAAATGTTTATCATTACACTACTCATAAGAAAAAAAAAATAGTAAAATGGAATTGGCACGACTGTGAAGTGTGCTGTTCCCTTGTCATCAGCTCCTACAATCACCACTAGTTACTTCTCGCATGAATCGAACTCTAACCCTTTGACTTAGCTCATTTTCACTTGGATCGGCTTTTGGCCACCAGACCAGCTCACCAAACTTCAGCTTTCTTCTTACAATTTATAGAGTTGATTTACTTGGTTGGCAAGCCTGGGTAAGCTAGAAAATCTTCATTAATACAAGTTTTTTTTTATTTCCGCTGGAATTGATTTGATTGACACCACTTTAATTGCTTGATTGATTCTCTATTTATTTCCATGTTGGTGTGATTCTCGAGCGTGACCGCCTTATGAATGCATGATTTTTCTATGTATGTTGCCGTTTGCATTGTTTCGTTCATTCAGCATCTGTGTTTAGCATTTCCTGCATTTATTGGCTTTTTAGCGCGCAATTGTATAACATTTGTATCTAATTCGCATATTGCGCTGATGAAGCTATTTTCTGTCCACATACCGATTTCTACATTTTTTTTCGCAAAATGCTCCTAATATCTCGAAAAACTTCCTGATCCCTTAATAAAATGCTCAATAAATTAGCCTAAATAATGACCTATTTGAGAGCTATCATCCTCGTAGTAACAGTTACCAACCTGATAAAAAGGAAGGTTCAGCAGTCGTCGTAGAGGTCGATGGCAACTCAGAGAAAGATCTGGCTGTAGCTGCAAATGATCACACATATTCAAAAGGTGTGTGGGTCTTCAATTCAGGTACTTTCTATCACATGTGTCTAAACAAGGAGTGGTTTTCAACATATAAGCAGATTGATGGAGGTAATGTATCAATGACAAATAGTTTAGTCTACAAGGTAGTTGGAATTGACTCAATCAGGATACGAACGCACGATGGGTTATTCTACATTTTGAATGATGTAAAACATCTTCCATCAATGACCAAGAGTTTGATATCTACCAGTGCACCAGACAACAGAGGTTTCAGTTTCAAAGGTGAAGGTGGAGTCATGTATGTTTGCAAGGATTCAAAAGTAGTTCTGAAATGTACAAAACGTGGATCTCTGTATTTTCTGGCAGGTTCAACATTGATTTGGTC
The DNA here is from genome assembly GCA_037833695.1 of Sechiopsis laciniata. Taxonomy (NCBI): domain Eukaryota; kingdom Viridiplantae; phylum Streptophyta; class Magnoliopsida; order Cucurbitales; family Cucurbitaceae; genus Sechiopsis; species Sechiopsis laciniata. The sequence goes on from JBBMKA010000022.1 coordinate 11,836,938, forward strand.
TGTAGTGGCATTGTCTGTTGTTCAAAAAGAGGACATGACTAAGTTGTGGCACATGAGAGTTAGTCACATGAGTGAAAGGAGAATGCAGATTTTGTCGAAGAGAGATCTTCTATGTAGACAAAAAGTGCAGGACTTAGAGTTTTATGAATATTGTGTTTTTGGGAAACAGCGCCACAACAAGTTTCCAAAGGGAGTCCACTGTACCAAGGGTACACTTGATTATATCCACGCCAACTATTGGGGTCTTTCTTGAGTTGAATCAGTCAGAGGTAGCATGTATTTTTTTTTCAGTAATTGATGATTTTTCAAGAATGACTTGGTTTTTCATGATGAAGCAGAAAAGTTAAGCCTTTAAGAATTTTAGATAGTGGAATGTTTTGGTGGAAAATCAAATAGGAAAGAAGATCAAGAGACTTCAAACTGATAATGGCCTTGAATTTTTCAGTTCTAAATTTAATGAATTCTACAAAAATAAAGGGATTGTTCGATAGCATACTATTGGAACACACATCAATAGAATGGGGTAGCAGAACGTATGAACCAAACTTTAGTGGAAAGAGCAAGATGTATGGTCTCAAATGTTGGGTTAGCTAGAAGATTTTGGGTAGAAGAAGTAAATACTGTGTGCTATTTGATCAACCATAAGCCTCACATAGGTATTGACTACAAACGCCATACGAGGTATGGTCTGGTAAGCTTGCAGATTACTCTTCGTTAAAAGTTTTTTGTTTCAATGTTTACTATCGTGTTAGTGAGGGAAAGTTAGAGCCAAGAGCCAAGAAGAATGTTTTTGTAGGTTATGGTAATGGAGTTAAGGGATACCAAATATGGTCTCCTCTTGAGAATAGAGTTATTCTCACCCGAAATGTTACCTTTGATGAGAATTCTATATTTAACTCTATTTAGCAGTCCACAGTTGCAGGGAAAGTTAGTGGTGTTGATATATAGGTGGAATTAGAATTCATTTCAGACGGAGATGAATTACAGCACCAAGGTGGAAAATTATATCAACATGTTGCTACAAATGAGTCAGATATGCCTACTGACCAGTCAATTTTTTTTATCAGCTAGATACTGCTATAGAAACTGATATCATTAGTCAATCTTCTAGTATGGAAATCAGACAGCCGAGTATAGTTCTTGATATAGCTAGAAGAACTGGAGTTCGAGCTTCAGTCAGACATGGTTTCGAGGATATGGTTGCTTATGCACTGCAGGTCGCTGAAGAGGTGGACACTTATGAACTGCCTACCTATAAAGAAGTTGGTTCATGTAGTGAGTCAGAGAAGTGGCTTCCTACAATGGGTGATGAAATGAAGTCTCTAGATAAGAATTAGACCTGGGAGTTAGTCAAACGACCAAAGGAAAGGAAGATTGTGACTTGCAAGTGGGTTTTCAAGAAAAAAGAAGGAATTTCGTCTATAGAGGGGTTAAAGTATAAAGCTCGTGTAGTTGCAAGAGGGTTCACTCAGAGAGAGACAATGTTAACTATAATAAAATATTCTCACCAGTAGTCTGGCACACCTCTATCAGGGTGCTACTAGCTTTGGTGGCACATCAAAATTAAAAACTTGAGCAACTAGATGTGAAGACAACTTTTCTGCATGGAGAGCTAGATGAAGAGATTTGTATGACCCAACTAGATGGGTTTTAGTGTTTTAGAAATGAAGACTATGTTTGCAAACTGAAGAATAGTGATAGTAATAATTGTGTTACGTCTGATTTAAAAAAATAATAATAATAATAATTGTGTTACGTCTGATTTCAAAAAATAAAAATAAAAAAAATAAAAAATAATAATAATAATTGTGTTACGTCAATTATTAAGTATATTTACAAGTTTCTCCATTCTATCTTAAACCTATCCAATTGGTTTTCATTTTGTCCGTATGTAATTAAAGCTGGAGAATTTAAACTTCTTAGATAAAAGTATATGTCTAAATTAATTGTCCATGCCATAAAATATAAATTTTGAGCTCTAATTTTTACGTATGAAATCCTCCACATATGTTTACTATAACATCTCTTTAAGTTTCATAAGTATTGGATAAATACGAAGATTCAACTCAAAGTTAATTGACAATAAATTTAGTATATATATAAAGAGGCAATAAGAGAAATTACTCTTATTTTATATAAATTGAAGTATTTTTAATACTTCTGATATGAGATTTTTATTTTATTTTATTTTTTAGTACATATCGGGAGAGGAGGGACAAATACCAATTTTCGAGATCGAACTTGTGACACTGGTGTTGAAACCAAACAATGAAACCATTGCGCTACTCATTCGATAAATATATAGTTTTTATCAATCAACCTTAAAAATAATTATTTACGTTTTGTTATCAGTATTATCATTATGGGGATTTTGCATGTATAACAAAAAAAAGTAAAATATTTCCATCTATAGCACAAAATCAAAACTAATTCATTTG
>JBBMKA010000022.1:11839475-11857067 GCA_037833695.1 Sechiopsis laciniata
AAAGAAAAAGAGTCTCGCATTAAAATCTACTCAAGTCCAAGACGATTCTGATAGTGAAGAGGAATTAAATGATGAAGAGTTCACCTATTTGACTAAAAGGTTCAAAAAGCATTTCAGGAAAAGAAATCTTTTCAAGAAGAATAAAAATCAAGATGGCAAAGGAGAAAAGAGCAATAGAGATTCCATCATCTGCTTTGAGTGCAAAAAACCTGGACATGTGAAGTGGGACTGTCCTCAAAGAAGGTCATCTGCAAAGAAAAACAAAAAGGCCATGAAAGCTACTTGGGATGAAAGTGATGAAAGCGAGTCTGAAAGTGAAGTTGAAGTAGCCAACTTATGTTTTATGGCTTTTGGAGATGAAGACGATGACGACGAGGTAATTCCTAAAAACCTTAACTTTGATGAGCTTGTTGATGCTTATAATGATATTAAAAATGAATTTGAAAGATTAAGATGGAAATACATATCTCTTAGGAAGAAAAATTCTAAGCTAGCTCATGAGAACAATGACTTATTAATTGAGCTAGAAAATTTAAAACAGGAAAATGAGACATTATGGAAAGATTTTGATTTATCTAAGTCTAACTTGCATGCTTTAAAAAGGGGTACAAAATATTAGAAAATAAAAATGAAGATTTATCCTCTACTCTTGTGAAATTTACAAACGGAAAAAATAACTTAGATATCATGATGGGAAAACAACAAGGAAATTTTGATCAAAGTGGTTTAGGTTACAAACCTCGCCAAAATCAAAAGAAATTCACTAATTATTTTGTGAAAGAAAGTTCCATGTCAACTATTGTATGTCATGCATGCGGAAAACAAGGTCATAAAGTTTATGCATGTAATTTGAGAAAATTAAATATCATAAATGAATGTAAGAAAAGATGGATTCCTAAATTTTTATTGACTAACCCCCAAGGACCCAAACAAATTTGGGTACCAAAGGTTACATCTTAGGAATAATTTTTTTTTTCAGGTATGTTTAAGATCTATAAAGAATAGGTGGTACTTGGATAGTGGATGTTCAAAACACATGACTGATGACCACACAAAATTTACATACCTAGATAGGAAAGACGGAGGATATGTCACCTTCGGCGATGACAAAAAGGGTAAAATCATTGGCAAAGGTAACATAGGTAATGATTCAAATTTTTTGATTGAAATTTTTTTATTGGTTGATAGCTTAAAACATGATTTATTGAGTATTATTCAGTTATGTGATAAAGGTTATAAGGTAGTTTTTAATGATAAAAGTTGCATAATTGAAAATTCATGTGATGGAAAAGTTTTATTTGTTGGAAATAGAAATAAAAATGTTTACACTATTGATTTGATTGATTGTTCTATGATAGATAATAAATGTTTATCTGTTTTACATGATGAGTCTTGGTTATGGCATAGAAGATTAGGACATGCAAGCATGCATTTAATTTCAAATATTTCTAAGAAATTGCTTGTTAGAGGTCTTCCAAAATTAAATTTCGAAAAAGATAAAGTTTGTGATGCCTGTCAAATGGATAAACAAACTAAGTCATCTTTTAAACCAAAGAAAATAGTTTCTACTTCTAGACCTTACAATTATTACACATGGATCCTTTTGGACCTACTAGAGTTGCAAGTCTAAGTGGAAAACATTATGCTTTTGTCATAGTTGATGATTTTTCTAGATTTACTTAGGTTTTATTTTTATCTCATAAGGATGAAACTTTAAAATCTTTTATCAATTTTTCAAAAAGAATTTAAAATGAAAAAGGTTTTATGATTTAAAAAATTAGAAGTGATCATGGAGGAAAATTTGAAAATTCTTTGTTTGAAAAGTCTTGTGAAGAAAATGGTATTATACTCATGATTTTTCCTCTCAAAGAACACCCCAACAAAATGGCGTTGTAGAAAGGAAAAATCAATCTTTACAAGAATTAGCTACATCCATGTAAAATGAATATAATTTGCTAAGATATTTTTGGGCTGAAGCTGTTAATACTGCATCTTATGTGATGAATATAGTTTTAATAAGACTTGTTTTGAATAAAACTCCATATGAACTTTTTAATAAAAAAAAAATCCCCAAATATCAATTATTTCAAAGTCTTTGGTTGCAAGTGTTTTATTTTGAAAGATAAATGGTAACTTGGAAAGTTTGATTCAAAAACCGATATTGGTATATTTTTAGGATATTCTACATATAGTAAAGCTTATAGAGTTTTTAATAAAAGAAATCTTGTAGTTGAAGAGTCAATGAATGTTGTATTTGATGAAACACATGTTGCATTTAATAAATTATCTGTAATTCATGAATCAAAAAAGTCATTCAAAGATCTAACCATAAATGAGAAGAATTCTAAAGGATTGGAGATTTTCTACTCACCATCCTAAGGAGTTAATTATAGGTGATGTATCTCAAGGGGTAATAACTCGCTCTTCTTTAAATGCATTAAATAATATTGCTTTTGTATCTCAAGTTGAACCTAAGTCCTTCAAAGATGCTGAATCTGATGAATTTTGGTTAGTTGCCATGCAAGAGGAATTAAATCAATTTGAAAGAAATAACCTGTGGGAGTTAGTTCCTCGTCCTAGTGTTCATCCAATCATAGGTACTAAATGGGTATTTAGAAATAAAATGGACGAGTCTGGTAATATTGTTAGAAATAAAGCTAGGTTAGTTGCTCAAGGTTATAGTCAGGAAGACAGAATAGATTATGAGGAAACTTTTGCTCCTATTGCTAGACTTGAATCAATTCATATGTTACTAGCATTTGCATCTCATAAGAACTTTATTTTATTTCAAATGGATGTGAAAAGTGCACTTTTAAATGGTTTTATAATGGAGGAAGTTTATGTTGAACAATCTCCTGGCTTTGAAAGTTTTGAAAATCCAAATTATGTTTTTAAGTTAAATAAAGCTCTTTATGGTCTAAAACAAGCTTCTTGAGCTTGGTATGACCGTTTGAGTAAATTTTTGCTTGATAATAATTTTAAAATGGGACTTAGCAAATTGATACACTGAGGACCATGAACCTTCAAGGGAGAGTGAGAACTCGTCGCTACATTGCGGTCAATAATACACCCGAGAGGGGAGAGTTTCATGCTGAATAGAGAAAGCCAATTGGAATAGGGCGGATCACAAAAGCTTTTGGAGAGAGCACTACACTTATCTTTCTAGAACCTAATAGAAGGTTAGGATGATATCAAGCTCTCTAGGAACTCGATACATCCAGTCGACGAACTCACACGGTTCACCCCAAGCCAACAAACGATGAATGATTTAGCCAACACCGAAGATTAGGAGGGCTTCCTTGATGTACCCAAAACGAATATAAAAATCACCTAACAGATAGATTCTCGAATAACTCTTGCCATATTCATGAGCATTAAACATTGGCCAACACAAAAGTTATAGATCACCTATCCATAAACAATAAGAAATTTTTCCACCTAAAAAAAAAAAAATTAGCCAAACCTATTGAACCGCACTAGTATGTATGACCGAACCGATTCAGCCAGACCAGAGTCAATCTAGAATTTTTTTTAAAAAAAAAACTAGGGCAAAAGTTCCAGACTGCCTTGAACAATGTCATTCGCTGCCTTTCATGGAAGAAAAGTAAACCATTGTCGTCGTCTCAGACCTCTGTCGCCCATGAGATGAGTTAAGTCGGATAAAGGCCCATTGTCGTTGAAAGACGCTAAAAAAGCGATGCTACCTAAGATAGGAATGTCGAAAACCGAGATGGTGCTTCAGGGTGCAACCTTTGGGAGACCGCAACTCATGGATCTGGGAGAAATATTCTTTTTTAGGCGATTTACCTACTTGAAAAATAGGGGTGTACATGGGTTGGGTTGAGGGACATTTTTGGACCAGCTCAAAAATTTAGTTTTGTCACTTTTTCAACTCAACTCAACCCTTAAATTTTCGGGTTGGGTCGAGTTCGGTCATCAGGTTCATCATTACATTGCAAATATAAATATTTTTCATCAAATTAGTCATACACTATAGATAAACAAAATATTATCTTCAACCATTATCATATCAATTTAATGAAATTGATATAAACATTAAATATGCAAAATATCTAATAAAAAGTCGCTCACTATTAGTCATACATTCATTGTTTATATAAAAGATCTCAACTATAGAACATAATAACAAATACATTGGACTTCCATAAAATAAATAAATATTTAAAACAACCAAAGTATATGACATAATTCAACTCCCATAAAGCAAATAGATAATTAAAACCAACAAAATAGATGACATAATTTTACTATTTTTATCATGATATACCCTCTAAAGGCTTAAAATATTTTAAAGAATATTGAAAAATAAAAAGTCTAAAAATAAAAATTAAATAAATATGTATATGTCATAGGTTAAAAAATCAGGTTAGTCAGGATTAGTTCGGGTTAATTTTAGGTCAACCAATGAAAATTTCATTAAAAACCTAATCCAACCCAAAAATGTTTTTAACCCAATCCAACTCGTCAAATTAGATTTAGTTAGTTCGAGTTATTTGGGTTGTTGGATTGTTTGAACTATCCCTACTGCAAAATATAAAATTTGTTTATCTTCAGCCACATCATATGTTTGTTACCGTCGATCCGTCACAAAGACAATTTGTGCATTTTCATTGATTAGGTGATGAAAAGAATTCATGGAACCAGTAAAATTCCCTACATTAATGGCCAATGGGGGATAATTTAAAATGATTAACCATACGTTACATCGGCTTCAAATTTAGTCTCCATATGCCTATCAAGATCTAAAATGATTGCCACTAACTGCCATGTGAGCTTTAAAACAGGCAGTCTGGATCAACAATGAAACAAGATACTTCAGCCCACAATAAGAACAGCTGTATCTTCCTTCTCTACATTCAAAACTGCATTTAGCTATCACATTATGGATGAGCCAATTCTTTCAACTTCTGTATGCTTAGCCGCAACGAGACGTGACCATGCTATTCCCAGCTTCCTTAGCCAGTCCTTTTTCCCTCATGTTTCTCCTAAACTCGTCTACTGAATCCCACTTTTCTATTGATGCATAAAAATTTGATATCAGCACATAATTTCCTGCCTTGTTGGGATCCATTTGGAGGAGCCTTTTGGCAGCAAACTCACCCCTTAAAGCATCTTGGCTATGACTGCAAGCATTAAGTAATGCTGCCCATATTTTTGAAGTGGCTTTAACACGAGACGTCTCCATATCATGAAACAGACTCCAAACTTCATCAATCTTACCCGCTCGACCTAATATATCTATGATGCAAGCGTAGTGTTCTGGACCTAAAAACGAACTATACTTCTCCTTGGCTAAATTAAAACATTCTTGACCCTGTTCCACCAGCCCGGAATGCCCACAAGCCGATAAGACAGAAAGAAACGTCACTGAATTTGGCAAGACCCCAGTTCTGCCCTCGACCATCATCTTGAACAGTTCAAAAGCTTTTAGCCCATCTCCATGACTTCCATATGCTTGTATCATGCTGCTCCACGATACTACATCCTTATTACGAATTCCATCAAACACGGTCCGAGCATTCAAAATTTTCCCACATTTAGCATACATATCCAGCAAAATATTGCATAGTTGGGTATTATATGTCAAACCATGACGAACCGAAACGCAGTGTATTTGTTTCCCTATCCATACATCTGAATTCTCAGAGCAAGCAGCCAGGGCACTTGTTAATGCAATTGCATTAGGTCTCATCTTCCTCATCAAAGCCAAAGCCTCTGCATATTTCTTATTCCTAACACACCCAGAAATCAAAGAATTAAGCATAACAACATCCTTTACAGAATTTAAACTAGTGTAAACTTTCATGGCTTCACTAATACAGCCAACACTAGAGTAGAAATCAACCAATGCAGTACCTAAAACAAGCATATCTCTATCCATAACAACAACAACCCCATGAACTTGCTTACCCAACCGAAAAGCTTTTGAAGCCGCACAAGCTTTAAGCACTGAACACAAAGTAAACACACTCCATTCCACTTTTTCCCTCTTCATCTCTTCAAACACATTGAGTGCTTCTACAGCAAGACCCTCCCTCAAAAAGCTCGACAACAACGCATTCCACGCAACGACATCCTTGAACTCCATCTCCTCAAACACTTTAACAGAATCATCAAGAAGCCCACATTTGGAGTACATGTCCAAGAGGGCAGTTTTAGTAACAACCCCAGAATAGGTACCTGTTTTTACGATTAATCCATGAACTTGTAGGCCATATTGGGAAATGGGTAGTGCCGAAGACGCAGCCAATGCAGCGGTGAAAGTGTAGGCAGTGAGAGTAGAGCAGGAGCGATGCATTCGATTAAAGAGAGACCATGCATCCGAGTGGCGGTAATCCCGCACATACGAGTTGAGAAGGGAATTAAGGGAGGAAATATCTCCTTCAGACAATTCGTCGAACAGTTGGTGGGCATGGAAGCAGAAGCGTTTGCTGCAACTGGGATTGAAGCAGCTGGTGGGCGAGTTTGAAGCAGAAATAAAAGAAATTGAGATGGGTAAATGTAAACGTGAAAATGGGTTAGCAACATACAGAGGTTTAATGATTGGGGAACGCATCGCTCTGAATTGGTCTTCAAAGACATTGCGGTCCAAGCATTTTCTTTCTTCTCTTCGGTGGGATTCGAATTAAATTAGATATCCGCTCGTTCAAATTCCCCGTTTATTAATAGGATAATTGCTAGAGATAATCGCCGATGTTTTGTCTAAAAAAAAAATCTCAAAATGTTTTCTATTTTGTATAATATGTGACTTGTAGGAAAGTGACTATCATTTAAACCTTCTTGCTAGTCTACATAACCATGACCATTGGTAACATTAAGCTCTACTATAGCACTTTTAATATGCATGTTAATTTAGGAGGTTGGGACGCTAATTAACTAAATTCCTAATTAGAGTTAGATTGTAGCACGAGGACACAATGTCATAACCGTGTCTATCAATGTCGAGTTAGACTTAGAACGTGGTTCAATAATTCGATCAACAAAATTAGCTACGTACATAATAAAGTGAACCCTCATCTTGAGAACTAGGCTTAAATAACTCAAAAATAAATCACAATTAATGTCAAGAAAACAAAACTTTGCTCCACTATACTCAGGATAACAACGTCTGTCTTTAAGTCAGGCACCAAGAGACATTGAAGGAATAGAGAAATAAGAGCTGTTTACAAATTAGTGTAACAAATGAATTTCAACCTGAGACCTTAAACGGAGCACATCTTCAAAACTCAAGTTTTCGACCACCGCGCCACTCCTTGAAGATAATCTCTACCTAATTATCATTTTCCTTGGTTACAATTCCCAAACAACTCTCCTAAATTGTGACATTTACTATTTTGCAAACAAGATTTCAACGTCCCACACCACTAATTAAAGTAAAAAATAAAAAAAGAGGAGGATGTTGGCCTATCCTTACTTTGGGTATACACTTAGTCAACTTCAGGAGAACACAGAGTTTAAGATTTGAGACTTAATACTTCAGGTTACCCTAGGGTAATTCCATGGCGTTTGTGACATCCAAACACAATCACAATCAATGGATAAAAAGAACATCTACATCTGTCAAAAAAAAAAAACATCTACAAACTATAAAGCTGCCCAATTAAAATCACTACTTGTCAGCAGATACCAAACAAATAAGTTAATCTCATTACAGTGCTTGAATCCGTCCTTCATAACCATAGTGCTTCAAGAGCCCTTCATCTTGCCGCCAATTTTCTCTTACTTTAACTTCAACCTGTTCAAGCATCACTTTAGTACCACGTAATTTCTATAACAGGGATATAAACAGCCACTAAATGCATTCAACTAGACTGGCTTGCAATAGTTACAGTTATTACATAAATATGCAGCTTCACATTCATATGATGGTATAAAGTAAGCATCGGTACCTCGAGATAAACTTTCTTCTGTAAAAAATCTTCTATGTCAAGACGAGCAGCTGTTGCAAGGAGCTTCAGAGCCTTTCCTTCCTGTGAACAATCAGATTGCGGTGTTAGACGTTTAGAGCCTGCATAATACATACCCTTAGAACCTTAAAAGATTTGTTCCATTTTGAGGAGATTCTTTAGAAAACCGGATAATTTAGCCTCCTCTTGTAATGATTTTGTTTAAGTTTTCTGTTTTTGAAAATTGTGTTTGTTTCCTTTCAATTTCTTTACCATCGCTTTCACCTCTTCAGTTTTTAAGACTTGCTTGCATTTCTAAGAACATTTTTAGTAATTTGATAACAAAACATAGAAACTCATGAGTGAAAGTAATATTAATAAACTTAATTTTAAAAAACAAATAGTTATCCAACAAAATCTTAATTAAAGCCAACAAGAGTATAGTTCAACTAACAAAAAGTATGTGTTTGTGATCAAGAGACCATGAGTTGAATCCCCTTTTAGGATCTCACAAATGTCCCACATTAGAAAAGTAGAAAGTCCTACGAGCATTTATAAGAGATATAGGTTACTCCAATCATTGCCAATTAGTTTTGAAGTGGAACCCTATATTCTCTAATATGGTATCAGAGCCCATAAAACCCGAACGGGTATTCGGTCTAATAAAAATGAAATTGAGATCCGATTCAAAATTGATGAGCCCAAAAGAGGCACCATCTTGAGGGAGCATGTTAGGATCTCACAAATGTCCCACATTGGAAAAGTGGGAAGTCTTACAAGCATTTATAAGAGATATAGGTTCCTCCCCTCATTGCCAATTGGTTTTGAGGTGAAACCCTATATTCTTTAATATCCCCTTCCCTCAGATGTTGTTGAACTAAAAAAAATACCTAAATTAAACAACATTGATATCTTAAACAAAATCATTGGATGCTTTAGACTCAGAAATCATTGATACTTTAGTCCCCTTCAATTCAACCAGATGACGTGTTGTTAGAAGTACTAGATGGGATTTTCAACAGAAAATATACAGTTCTATGCTAATACTACCACAAAATTTACATAAATGACAGCCCTCTTATATTCTGCAAAGTTAAGACTCTCGTTGTACTCCCAATGGTCTGGGAAAATAATTATATACACTAAATATACAGGCCAATATACTACATTATCTACAGGCGAGATTGATATGACTTTGAAGAGCAGGGCTTGGAATGACTTGTACACTAAATAACTAAGTAGATAAGATTCTTTCTACTCACCTTCCCGATCAGAATAATTTTCTGAGAATTTTTCTCAACAACAACTTCCGCTTGAATAAAATCTTTTGCGCCCGGTCTGCTCTTGTAGCTCACCACATTCACCTGGAAAGTTCAAGGACAAATTTCTATCATTTAAAAACAACTTTACAGACGATTTAGTATTTATGAATAGATAATGAAAAATGGAAAAAAAAAAATCAGTTATGCACCTGACATGCGTAGGGAACTTCATTGCGATATTGCATGAATATCTTTTCCCTGACAATTTCAGAAACAAAAAATCTTTCTGGATGCTCACTAACTATGTCCTGAAACTCATAAGAAACAAGATAAAGGTGTCATATATATTAATGTCATGACTCATAAGTGCGGAAGTAGTTTAACTATACCACCTGGAAGAATTAGATGCTGTTGTAAACAAACTTATAACAGTTTAATTCAATAAAAATGTTTCTTCATGAATAAGAGCCACAGAAAATCAACAAATTATCCAGCTTCAAAGGCATAATACATTCTAATGTTTCAATCCCTTACTATATGCCGTACTACACCAATCAAGACATGTTGGTCATAAAAACATAGACATGGACTAAAATCCAAACTTATTTGCTCATATCATTTAGAAATAAGTCAGATGTGTTGCAAGACAGTAACAGACAAGTTATCAAGAACGTCTAACCGAGATGGAAGTACTATTCATTTATCTAAAATAAACTCTGCTACATTTATTGATGACTGCTAGCATAGACTATTTTTAAATAATACAAGAAGTGTTCAGATTGCATAGGGAAGAAGTTAAAAGATAGAAAAGCGGAAATTTTGAACAAAGCTCCATCAAACTACTAAAATAACTAGTTTACTGTCGTATATCACTTTCTCTAAACAATGGAAATGCTTCTTGCGATATATTTCTTCTTTATGAGAAACTGAGCTTCTATTGAGAAAAATGTTTCTTTATATGATAATGGTACAATCTCATCCACCTTATCGATGCCTTCTTCTATCATTATAGAAATGACTAAAGAGCCAAACACAATAGTTCACATCTAATGGACACAATTGTTGAGCAACAATTACAAGGAGTAAGAAAAAACTCAAATGAATACTTAACCATAGCTGTCGTTTAGCTTCTTCTTTCCAAGGTAAACAACAACAAAAAAAAAGGAGAGAAATCAACTGTTCATGACCTGCTCCTTATGAAGCTAATTTCCTCACTCTTCTACAAATACATCACAGAGGATGTCGATAATTGCCAATCATAAGTTAAACTGTAATTTTAATGACTCCAGAGTGTACATATTTCAAATAGGTTTAAAAACTAACCATTATGGCCAATTCTTAGGTGTACAAACATACAACAAAAAGTGTTAAATAAACTTTAAATGTTAGTTTATTAGTGAGCTTTAAATTAAGAAGTTAGTGGAATAGTGGAAAAATGAAAGACCAAAAGTTTTGGTAGATGAAAGGTCAAGAGCCTTGTAGATGAAAAGCCAAGAGGTTAGTAGATGAAAGGCCAAGAGTCTGGTAGATAAAAGGCCAAGAATTGTAATAGGCCTATAAATAGATTGTTCTTTCTATTGTGAAAGATAGAGAAAGAAGAGGCAAAAAGAGATATACAACATAGAAATAAAAGAAGAGTGGTTTTGAAGGAAAACCAAGTGTCTTGTCTCTCCAGTCACGAAAGCAAAAGCTAGCGCAACTGAGGCCCCGTTTGATAACCATTTGGTTTTTTGTTTTTTGTTTTTGAAATTTAAGCCTACAACAACTCACTTACCATATGTTTTTTGTTACTTGGGTATCTACCTCATACCTATGTTTGTAGAAACCAAACCAAAATTTAGAAACGAAAAAAGTAGCTTCCAAAAGGTTGTTTTTGGTTTTGAAAGTTGGTTAGCATCCACATACTTTTTTTAAGGAAAGATGGATACATCGTAGGAAAGGTATAACACATTGTAGGAAATTTAAGTAAAAATAGGCTTAAATTTCAAAAACCAAAAACCAAATGATTATCAAACGGGGTCTGAACTATTCGTTTTTTAATTTTACAAAAAGAACATATAGGTTTCACTAGTTGCATACCTTTGGATAATAAGCTGGCCCAACGGGGAGTTTTGATAGTATCCATTCCTTTACATCTTCTACCCCATGGCCAAACTTGGCGCTCACAGGTATAACCTCATCAACATTATTAAATTTCTCATACCACTACAAAGACAAGAGGCTTCTTTGAGATGAAGCAAAATTTTTTACGAAAAAGAGCAAGAAAGAGGTTTTTTTTTTTTTTAATTTAAATGAGTCTACACGAACACACCTACAAAAACATCAAGCAATGGGTTCTGACCTCAAGTTTCTTTGCAATTTCCCCCGGTTTGATCATATCTTTTTTATTTAAAACCAGCAAGGTGGGAGGTATTTCTTTGAGGTCTCCTACACCCTCTTCCAACACTTCATCAATCTACAATCTCAAATAAAGAAAGGCTAAATTCAGGAAAAGAAACCATTACATTCAAAAGCCATCTTAACTCTGTCACATACCTTTTGAGGCGGTTTACATGCATCAACAACAACCAGAACACAGTCTGCATTAATTGCGGCGCTGCGCACGTTCTTCATCATCATGGAGTCTAACTTGTGCATTTGCTTTTCAATGACACCAGGTGTATCATAAAGTATCATCTGCAATTAAGCAATTAACCACATAACTATAGTATAGCATGAGTTTGGAGAGTAGGTAATGTTTTCAAGAATTTTCAAAGCAGTGAATATCCTAATAGAAAATAAGGTCGAGTGGCTACGCTTCCCTGCACTTCTTTCACAATTCCATTGCCTGCTCCTATTCATGCGAGTGTTTACATGTATGCCCGAACAACAAGGTCCAACGACTCTTATTCTAGATCTGAAACTCAAGTCTGTTTGCTCTGGCAAAAAACTCAAACACTTTCGAAGGGTGGCGCAATTGGTTGAAGGTTTGGGTTTTGAAGATATGCTCCCTTTGAGGTACCAGATTTGAGAACTGTTTGTGACAATAATTTGTAGACATTTCCCAATTATATCTCCACTCTTTCGATGGATTTTGGTGCTACAGCCTAGGGACAGTCTGAGGATCTCACATCGAAAAGAATGGAGACCTCATAACAATATATAAGAAATATGAGACTACTCATCTCATCACCAATAATTTTGAGATGGATGTCCTCACTATCTAATAGACGGGCCACTGGCACCTCGAGTATTAGGGGAGCAAAGCTTCGCCTCTAGGTTATCCAAAAAAAAAAAAATTGGAACCCACTAAAATAAATGCATTTCCCACTCGTTTCAAAGCCTAATTACTAGTAACAAAACGCAATTAGAGCTTCAAAATGAACATTCAAATCCACAAGATAAGTAAAATATCAAACCTGATACTCGGGGCCAGAACATATACCCAGAATCCGGTGCCTAGTCGTTTGAGGTTTATCCGTAACAATAGACAGCTTCTGTCCTATCAATCGGTTCACAAGAGTACTCTTCCCAACATTAGGCTTCCCTAACAAAGCCACATACCCTGCAAAATTTCATCCATACATAACCACTCACAATTTCAATTTCTCTCTAGCGCAAGAAATATATAAGTATACATACCGCTTCTATGGTTAGGATGGCAGGAAAATCCAAGCTCCTCCAACTCGTAATCGTCAAGCAAAGTCAAGTTCCTATCCGGCTTCTCATTCAGAGACAAGAACGATAACTCGTCGTCGGAGTACGAAGAGCTCGTCGCCTCCCCATCTGCCTCTTCTTCTTCTTCTTCCTCGCTAACGCTGATCAATTGGTCCTTCAACACAGAGCCCTGCGTCCTGTATCTTGAATTCTTGGCTCGGATTTTGAATCGGGAAAATTGGGGCAATGGGGTTTGCTTTTCGGAGCGGGAAATGGAGATAACGTTGGAATATGAGAATGGAGAAGAGTAGAATTTACTCCGGGGAAGAGTTGCCGGCGACTGTAATGCGAGCTCCATCGTCGGAGCGAGTTCAGACTGTCAGTAACGGTGGTTTGTTGGATATCGTTTGTTCGCAATTCGGAATCAGTGAGGAGTAGATAACACTCAATACGGCACCGTTTGATAGCCAAAACCCCCAAATGGAAGGATTCATATTTTGTGGAAATTGTTTTGGATCGACACTTCACACAAACTCAAACCAAATTCCAAACTATTTGCCTCACATAATTATTAATGCGATTTCGAATCTGTCATTACCACTAAATAGTGAATGCACTAACCCTTTTAATAATTAAACCATTAATCAATTAATTATTAAAAATTTAATAATTTAATTAAAAATAATTTATAAGGTAAAGATACAAAGATTAAAAAATTTAGAATATTTGAAATACAAGTTTAACATTTTTTATTAAAAAAATTAACGATAAATATATTTGTAACATTTTTTAAGTTATGGAGGTTTTGAAACTATTTTTATGGTTAAGACTATTATTTAAACAAAATTTTAACCGTTTCTATCCAAATTTAACACCAAGGGCATTTTTTACGTATTTATTAAAATTTAGGAGTATTTTTTAAGCTTTTTAAAATTTAGGGTATTGTTGACACAAACTTCATAGCTCAAGAATATGTTTAATAATTTAGACATACTCATTAATACTAATGACTATATTTACTATTTTTTAGTGACATATTTATAATTATTTAGGAAAAATAATTTCTTAGTCCTTACCTTTTGGTTGCAATTTCATTTTGCTTTTCAAAATCAAACACTTTTACTTTTGATATTTCAATAAACTTCTACTTTAGTTCTTGAGATAGCGGAATAGTTAATAAGATAACTGAATGTTGATTAAGATAATAACTAAATTAATTTTAAAATATGATAAATTGATCATGTGGTATATGGATTTTATTCTTAAAGAAATAACTAAAATTGAGACTCAAAAATATATTATCAATTTTTTAATATCTTTACTTATAACCATAAAAATAGCAATAATTATAAAAAAAATAATTAATAAAAAATATAAAAAATAATAAAAATTAAACAAAATTATCTATCATCTTCTTCCCCTCCTTTCATATAAGTAATCTCTAAAAAAGAACATGGCAAAACTAAATTGTGAATTAAAATTTATTTTAACTCATTCTTCTCGGGCCAAGTGACGGTCAAGTTGAGTGCGCACACCTCCCCTCAAATCTCAATTAATAATTAGAACACTGATTTTGGTTTAAATTAGGGTAGGGGCTCACATACTCTAATCAAGGTCTTCCGCATTAGTATGATATTGTCTACTTTAAGCATAATTTTTACAATTTTTTTTTTGGATATCTCTCAAAAGACTTATACCAATAGAGATTGTGGTCATTCCATTTATACCCATAATTTTCTCTTCTCTTTTCCACGTGGGATAATTGGTTGTAATACCAACTATTAAAAAAAAAGAGAGAAAAATTGAAACTCTTAACAATTACCATTAAAGTTGCTGATTCGGAAAAGTGATGATGAACGGTAGGAAGCTATAGTGAATCAATTACAGAAACCAATAATCTGAGGGTGGTTCTCTAGTGGGTCTCTACTGAATCTGGAAAACAATGAAGAGGGAGCAAAAAAAAATAATAAAAAAAAATTAAAATACATTTGTCTTTTTATTATTCTTGTTAATCGATTCACTAAAGCAATTTTTAGGTCATTTAGCCTACTTAACTGTTAGGATTTTGGCAAAATATTCGGAAGAAGATTTTCTATATCGAAAAGATTGAAGGAATAAGAAAGGTTCTAGAAATTGGAAAGATTCAAGGAATCATAAAAGTTCAAGGAATCGGAAAGTTAAAAGGAAGTGGTGTGCTCCAAGCACTATAAATAAAACAACTGGCTTTGGTTTCAATGCATTCCGTCAGAAGCACTTTAAGCTTAGTGTACTGACTCTAGTTAAATTCCTTTTGTATTCTCCTATGGAGAGTGAGACAAAGGGTGTGAGTAGTATAAATTTTGAATAGAGTGTTTTGTGAGTGAGGTTGAGAGAGAGAATTCTGTGTGATTATAATATTTATGATATAGTGAAAGTTATTTCTGACCGTGGTTTTTTTTTCTCCGGTTTAGGAGTTTTCCACGTAAAATCTTTGTGTTCTCTTTTATTGCTTTTTCTTTTAATTTCTCGATTATTTTTTGCTTATTCCTACAGTAATTAGGGAAGGTTTTTCCCAACATTACCTTGCCGGTCACTTGGTCTGATCAGGACAACGGTTCCGTCCTACTCAACTTGCTAATGTGACTTTTAAGTTTCCATTATAATTAAACATATTGAAAAATTGGTAATATGACTTTTGAGTTTTCATTTTAATAATTTTTTTAAGAATAAAATACATGTAAGCACATAATAACCACATGATCAATTATTATATTCTAAAATTAATTTAGTTATTATCCTAGTAATCATTCTGTTATTTGATTAACAGTTACATTATTTCAAGGACTAAAATTGAACATCGTTAAAATGTGGATAAAAATGTTTGATTTTGAAATATAAGAACCAAAATGAAACTTTAATCAAATGACAGGACTACAAGATATTTTTCCATAATCATTTTCTATACTTAACTAATCTCGTAAATTTTTCTTTAATTGATCTCCAATTAGGCAATTATCTACTTTTTTTATAAAATAAATATGAAATGTCTACTCTTCGAAATTGTTTAAATTTATGTCTAAATCTAATATTCTAAAATTTAGTAATTAAATGAATATATTGTAAATGACAATTTTATCCTTTTGTAAATTTGTTTTTTAATTTGTTTGATAATCTTAAAATAGATACACTCTAACAAACTCCTTGATAATTTGAATTAAAAAAAAAATTAAAACTATAACCAACAGAATCGTATTATGCG
The DNA here is from genome assembly GCA_037833695.1 of Sechiopsis laciniata. Lineage (NCBI taxonomy): Eukaryota > Viridiplantae > Streptophyta > Magnoliopsida > Cucurbitales > Cucurbitaceae > Sechiopsis > Sechiopsis laciniata. The sequence goes on from JBBMKA010000022.1 coordinate 11,855,519, forward strand.
GATGAAAAAATTAGTTGAAGATAAAAAAAAGAAAATAGAAAAATTAAAATAACTTTTGGAATCTCTTTGAGACGTTCATCCAGCCGTTTACATATGCATAAATATAGTCGCATTTGAATGACGGTTAGATTTTTGTATTGAGATAAGAAAAAAATAATAATTAAATGCATACCGTACATGCACAAAGCATAATTATTATTTGGCAGGTGGAACTTCACAGTTCTTGAGAGTTGAGAATCGTTCGATATCCTTGTGAAATACAAAAGAGACAAAAATCAAAATCCATCCATCCCTAAAGAAGCACGATCGAATACATCCGCCAGTATGTGTGGAGTTCTATCCTCTTCCACACATAAGAGCGACCTTTCCCCCCGGCTGCCATGACCTACTGTCTAAAACTTCTCCCACCAAGAAATTGGGTAAGTCTGCATTATCATCCACGCATGAAGAAATATTTAAACTAATTGTCGTTGTAACCTCATGTGTCGTCTAACTGCCTACATAATATAATTCACTATCAATCTATTATGTTGACCAGAAGTACAAATCCTTACATATTTATGACGCCTCAAGACTAATGTCTCCTACTCAATACTAGTTTGCATAGAAACTTCTTCAACTCATCTTTGTTTGACAACATGAGCCTAACTTTTAACGCAAAAGGGACATCGGAGTTGTTTGCATTGTACGTCTCAGTGTGTACGAGTACATTTTCTCCAGGATGAATCAATCGTTATACATGGCGTTGGAAACCCCGCTACACATTATGGTTATGGTCAAACTTTCGCCAATATTAAGCAAAAATGCAACTAAATCGATAAGTTGACTAATTGTTGTACCGTATGCTATTTCAATCATCACCGTTTTATAATTGAGTAGATATCCCTTTCATCTCATACCTCATTGAAGACAACTGGATGAGTGTGACCTCCATTGTTGTAGAACCAAAATCCTTGCGATGTGAAATTTAGGAAGAATTGCAAATGTGTAGATTAGGGAGATTGTATAATTATGATCTTCAACAGCGATCATGAGTGTGGAGACTGTCGACGTTGAGGGAAAGATTCGTAGAATTTTGATCTTCAACCGATGAGGTGGAATGTCGCTAGGCGATATAACTTTTTTTTCCTAAAAAATCATCTTTTTATCACTCAATATTGTTTATATAGAATTTTTTTCAAATTTTAATTTGAATTAGCAATAAAATATGAGATATAGTGGTTATTCCGTATAAAATCTTTTTTTTTTTTTTTTTTTAAAACTTAATTTGAATTTCATATTCAAAATAAAATAATTAGATATTGAAGCTAGTTATGGGAGATGAAATCTCCTTAAATATAGGTTATTTCACGAATTTTTACAAATTTTTTAAAATGTCTCCTCAAATGTAGGCTTGTGTGGAGGATTTTTTTAGAACAATATTGATTATTAATTAGGTGAACTAGTAGGATATGAAGAGACATTATAGGGAGTAAAAATCTCTCTCTTTTTTAAGTAGACATGAATTTAAATGCAACAAATGCGTAGACATTTGAAGATTTATTTTTCA
>JBBMKA010000022.1:11857167-11878833 GCA_037833695.1 Sechiopsis laciniata
AAATGTTGACAATCCTTACTATTTCTCTTCGACAAAAGAGTGCCCAAGTTGTATTGGGTCTCAGAAATCTAACCCAGGTAGACATTTGATGATTTATTTTTCAAAATGTTGACAATCCTTACTATTTCTCTTCGACAAAAGAGTGCCCAAGTTGTATTGGGTCTCAGAAATCTAACCCAGATAGACATTTGATGATTTATTTTTCAAAATGTTGACAGTCCTCACTATTTCTCTTCAACAAAAGAGTGCCCAAGTTGTATTGGGTCTCACAAATCTAACCTATGTTTCGAATAAACTAACTCATGCCATTTACAATTTTGACCTTTTAAAATAATAATAATAATTCTAATTTTTTAGAGGATTGATTTGAAATCATAATTTTTTATCAATATAATTAGTTCATTTGTGCTCATTTTGACAATTTAACTTAGTTTAAAATTTATTAATAACATTATTAAAAAAGAATTGTTTGATAATGTATTAAAAAATCAAAAGTATCGCTTCTCAAAAAAAAAAAAAAAAATTTCAAAGTTAAAAGTATTTAATATAAGAAAAAAAAATTGTACTCAATGAATTCCTTTCACAAAATAATCATAAATGTAAGCAAATTCTAAATTATCTACCTCCATAATTATTAATACGTTTTAATATTATATTATAAATACTCATTAATATCAATATTATATATTATAAATACTCATTAATATTAATATTATAAAAAAAGTATGTGATAACACTTATTAATACAATGATTACATTTTTTTTTAAGTGACTGTATTTATTATGATTTTCTATATTTTACTAATTTTGTAAGTTTTGAAAAAAAAAATTATAATCAAAATTAGTTATACTAACGAAATAAAGTCGTTGGGAAATTTAATGACACGCATTACTGACATTAAAATTTAGAGAAATTATAGTGAATAGTGACTTCTAACAAAATATTTAGAGAAATTGTAGTGAATAGTCACTTCTAACAAAATATTTACAATTCTGTTCAAAATTTAAAAGAATTAGTCACTTCTAACAAAATATTTACAATTCTGTTCAAAATTTAAAAGAATTGTATCTATATTTATTTGTTTTTTATTAATTAAGTAATACTTTCATTAGGTACCATTTTACTCCCAACTTTCCCACTGTTCAATTAGTCGAAAATTGCCTTTTTTATGTCTGATATTTTTTTTCTTGTCAACGCATCAAGCAAAAATTCACCACCGAGCTATTATCCCATAAAAATTTAGGAAAACAAAATCTCTTATTGAATTATTATGTTGATAATATTGATGTTTAGGGTTGTTAAGATTTTAATACTGTATTTTAATAAAATTTGTTATTGAAATCATGATCATTTAATATGGTATATTCATGTTATTATTGTTAAATAATTAATAAATATAAATATTGATGACTTAATGTTCATAGGTCGGATAAATATATATAAACACAAAAGATATTTTAGTCGTGAATACAGTACTAATTCAGTATATAGAGTAAAAGAATAAAAATTTTATAAGATTAATCAAATCTAGAAAACAATTAATCACTTTAAAAAACAATTAAAAACTGTACTCATTGTATTAATAGGTATGGTCATACTTTCTTGTATTATTGGTATTAATAAATATTTATAATATAGTACTAAAACGTATTAATTATTAATGAGTATTTATAATACAATATTAAAACGTATTAATTACTAATGAGTATTTATAATAAAGTATTCAAACATATTAATTATTATAGATTCAAATAATTCAGACTTTGCCTACATTTATAATATATTACTTTCTAAGAAAAGTTCATCAATATAAGTACAATGATGCCACTGAGTTATTGTTTTATTGACAAAAAAAAATTATAGTACTTATAAGTAACATGATTCATACTACAAAAATAATAATAATCCATACTCTTATTTATTTGAAACCTATATTTATATCTAATTCAAGATTAATAATTAATACTAGTATTAATAAATATTTATAATACCATATTAATGATTAATACTAGTATTAATGAATATTTATAATATAATAATAATATTTATTAATGAATATTTATAATACAATATTAATAATTAATGCTAGTATTAATGAGTATTTATAATATAATATTAATAACTAATACTAGTATTAATGAGTATTTATAATACAATATTAATATTAATGAGTATTTATAATATAATATTAAAATTGATTCAAAAAAACAATATTAATGATTATAGTCGACTTTAAAATTTGCTTATATTTATAATTAAACTTTCCATAAAATTTCTTTTTTTAAAAAAAGAAAAACCCTCCAAAAATACACAAAGACAAAATAAGATAATTATAGAGAGCAAAGTTGAAGTGAAAATCACATTGACCAAACTGAAAAGGCGTTGTTTTAGAGATTTTTGAGATTTTTTAATTGCTATTTTATTAAAAGTAGAACCAACGTTAAAATAAAGGACATTTTTATTCTTTTACATTTAAACGAATTTCCTTAATTTTAATGTCAGACTACTTTTGCTAAAATTTTAAAATCTGAACATTTTTGTCAATATTTTTTCCATTTAGCCTAACACTGTAAAAAGCCCTAAAATTTAATCACATTAACACTTAATATGATCAGAGATATGTTTTTAGGCGTATAAAAATGTGATTACTTAGATTTTTTAGTTTATTAATTTTTATTGAAAATTTTAGGTTTAAAATACTAGAAAATTTGTTTTACGTGGCAATTTTTGGTTGTCTATTTTAATTATAACATTCTTTTTAAAAATATTTCATACATAGCATAATTTTAGGCATAGCATAATTTTAGGCATTGTTTTGCATATTCCAATTTTATTTTTGTCGTTTCTTAATTGAAAACTATCTCTGTTACTAGTTGAAGACTATAGTTATTGAAAACTGTGTGACCCCAATTGAAGACTTTGTGATATTGATTTGGAGACTTTGTGTATTGATCGAAGACTATTTGTTACACTAGTTGAAGTCATCATACGTTTGTACTCTTTCGTGTTTTTTCTATATCTGGCCCAATTTTCTACTGTGCACAAATTTCTTATAAAAAGTTGTTATTCATAGATTTTTCTTAGTTTTTTCTTTAATTATACATGAAAATTTTCCAAAAATACTAAAATAAAAGAACAACGAAAGAAATGGAAATAAAATGAATAAAATTCTTCTACTAAAAATAGTTTGACATTAGGTAAAAAAAGCTAGAGACAATTTGTGTGAGTGGTATCACGGTCATGTTAGTCCAATGCGTGTTGCATATGGCTGCATGCCCGCTTAAACCTTTTTTTAAAATCATGTTTTCATAGTCTAGGCTTTACTTTCCATGTAAGTTGTCGTTTCCCTATATTTTTGTGAGCGTATGTCTTCTTGCCATTTTGATGTGCAAGTCTACCCTTAAAAAATGACCTAAAATGTACTATAGGGGATATGGTTACTTGAAACTTCCTTCCTATCAAGTTATATGATAGATGTAATAAAGTTGGTGTGTGGTTGATCCTTATTATTGTATTGTATAACCTTTTCAAAGATAAAAACATTTCAAATCCTTCTTTCTACCTTTTTCGAAAACATTTTCTAGAGACCCAAGAAGGAGGTTGAACTAGTTGTAACCCTGCTTTACATTTTCATTCTTCTGACTTGCTCGTTGAGTTAGAGCAAGTGTCGAACAATTGCCATTTCGTTGCCTCTAAAGTGCAATTGTGACAAGTGGCACGCCATTGTGCTGTGAAAAGTTTCAGAATGCTGATATTGTTGTGTGTTCTAGTCGAGAGATCATTAAATATTTTAAGGTTGCTCTCGGGATAAACAAAAGACTCGAAGCCGAGGCGGTCAAAGATGAAGTAGCTGAAAGAGGAAAAGATGAGATTCCACATTTAGGGGTCATAAGGTATTTATCGGCCCTTCAATATAACAAAGGCCTTGACGATCGAGTGTCGAGACAAAATTCTTATGTGAATGTTCATCCTTGTTAGAAAGGAGACATTATGAGTATAACCCCACTAGGGAGTGGAGGTATAAACCCAATATAGTATAAGTCATCAAAGTGTTACATCAAGATTAAAAAAAAAAAAAAAAAAGGTCAGTTTGAAGCGACAGTTTATTCAGTATAAAGTTGATAGTGACGTTCCCATGAGGTCGAAGACAATACAACAACCAGTTTCAAGTAAAAAAGGCAAGTGTCTTCCAAAAAGTCGAGAAGCGTCAAGTTCATCTATACCTTTGAAGCGTTAGCTGAAGAATTAGAACCTGTAGACACAAGTCAAATCCTACAAGAGTTTTTCAACAAGTGGAAGAAAGTTATAGGTACTAAGATCTGTTGGGATCGTAAGAGGTAAGTTACTCGAACAACTTCTCGGTTCAGCTGGAGTTGGTTGACATGGTCGTCAACCTTTTAAGTGAGGGAGAATATCACGATCATGCTTGTCCAATATGTGTTGCATATGATCAACGCTTAGACCCATTTTCATCATGTTTTCATAATATAGGTGTAGTGCAAAATTGCTAGATCTATACTCTAAATCATATTGTAAATGATAAATCTAAACCAAAATCAAACAAAATACCAAATAGAGATGAAATATAACCAAATAAAGAAGGATAGAGAAGAGAGACAAAGCACACTAGATTTAAGTGGTTCGGAAACGTCCCTACTCCACTGTTATGAATCAATTGAGCTTGATCGATTCACCATCAAAATGCCATTGCTAAGATTGTACAAGGGCTCTCAAAGGTGGCTAGGATTTCTAAATTCTCTCTCTCTCAAAGAAGAAGAAAACCCCCAAAAGTGCTTTTATATATGAGCACCTAAACACATCTCTCATGATTAGTGAAACTAATCCTTAATTAACTCAAGTTAAACATTAACTCATCTTAGGGCTAATACATGATGTGTAATTCACCTATAACAAAATACCCTCTTGAAGTACATATCATAAAATAAAATGACAATCAGAATTCTAGACAAAACTGGATCATAACTTTGCTCGGCACGAGCAAAACAGAACGATCTTCAAGACCTCAGAATTCAGAACTTCAGCATGACGGTGAACTCAATCCACCAACGGCAACCTAAACTTGTCTTCAAAGAACACCTTCGAAAATAGACAATCAAAACTAGACTTCAAACAGAACGTTGCCAAATAACATGGAAACAAAGCAAATGAGGTATCCCCTCTCAGAACGACATAAGTAGCTCAAAACTAAAGTCAAGATGTCCGACCGGACTAAACTCATCAGAAACAAATGCATTCAGAACCCAAATGACCCTAAAAAAATAAAGCTCGAATCATAAATCTGAATACTTAGAACGCTGCACCAAAATATGTCAAATCCATGTAACTGCTGAACAAACTAACAAACTGTGCTATCAGAATGGCAAGAAACAGAAGCACAAAAAATACTCCAAACGAACAGAAACAAACCTCTTCCATACCAAACTCTCAAATCAAGAAATTTTCAAACGGCAACAAGTCAAGAGATCTGTAAACTCCATAATAAAACAACCAGATGCAACAAAAAAATCATCTACAAATGACAAAAGCAGATGATGCAACTTGCACTAGAAGTCTCGCTAAAAACATAATAAGCAAAATGATCTCTTGCAAAGCCATAATCAAAACAGATTTCTTGCAAACGAGTAGACAATCATGAAAGAGACAAACTGCTCAAAACACTACAACCAACACTGATCAGTGCAATCAAAGCCCAACAATGAGGATACATACAAGAACACAAACGGAGAAAGAACATTTATCCCCTCTTCATGTATGTAACCGAAAGTAAACGAATCTACATTAGAATGAGAGTACACAATACCCTCTACATCGGACTTAATCACAAACCAGCAAAAGCAGACAATGAGCAAAAAAATTTCAGGTCTCACCACAAACATCCTACATGAAAAATCCAACAAACAAGCCAACCCCCTATCCAACAACTGAACGTTGCACTCTAAACCAGTAGGAACATCCTCGAGTTCAAGAGCAACTAAGATAGATCTGAACGTGCAATGTCACCGACATGCACTGAAGGCTCAACAAACGGATTTTTAGATGCATAAGTAGAATCAACAACACAATTAACTTCTGGTGAAGAACCTTTCAAATTTTTAAATGGAGTCTTAACAAATTCATCAGAAGCAACACTCATCTTGCATTGAAAAGTTTTGCCTTGCAGAATGTATAGACCATTAGTAAACTTCCCAGACAACTTAATTTTCTCATTTTTACTCACTGAAAGTAATCCATTTTTGAGATGAGTAGTTATAAGCAGCAGCATCCAAAACACCTAACGAGATAAGGTTTCGCTGAAGACTGGAACAAATTTCACATCTGTTAGCAACTTGACGGAACCGTCATCCATGCTAAACCAAACAGAACCTACTCCTTTAATCTCAAGCTGAAGGTTATTAGCCAACAAACTTTTGCCATTTTTTAGAATTTTCAAATTTTCAAAATTGTGCTCAAAAGGGGACATGTGTAAAGAATAACCAGAGTCCATAATTGGGTCCAAATTTTTAGAATTTTTTGTCAAGAGCACCTCGCCTTAATTAGAATCTTCGAGGAAGTTAGCTAAATCATTATCAATTATCCGAACAGGTAGCTTACCTTTCCTCTTCAGAATGGGACAATCATACTTCGTATGACCTTCTTCCCTGCAGTAATTGCAAGTAAATTTCTTCTACTCTAATGGTTGTTTCCCCTTTGCAGAATTAGAGCTTGATTTACTTGACGAACTGTCTTGGCCTTTAGAAGACTTAATCTTTGTAAACAAGGCCTCAGAATCCTTTTTTTCAATTTTCATTTCCAAATCCCTAGATCTCAAAGAATCCAAGACAATGTCTAGGGTCAAAGTATCTCTACCGTACTTAATGACCGATTTAAGCTCTTTGAAATTTTCGGATAACGAATTGAGGAGAATGATAGCTTGATCCTCAGAATCGAGCTTCTCCCCACAATTGGCCAAGTCGCCAAAAATTTTGTTGAAAGTATCAATGTTTTCCTCTAATTCCGTAGAAGGATCCATCCTAAATCCAAATAGTATCTTCTTCAAATAAATCTTATTGGATAGAGATTTAGACATGTAGAATTCTTCGAGTTTGGACCATAAAATGGCTACATCGTCTATGTTACTAACCCTTCTCAAGACATTGTCGGCCAAATGTAGGATGATTGTGCTATAGGCAATCTCACATGACTTTAATTTCTCATCATCTGTCATAGTAGCAGGCCACTTAGGAGGATTATCTAAGGCTTTTACAACTTTCTGTTGCACTAACAATGCTTTCATCTTCCTTTTCCATAAACAGAAGTTTCCTTTCCCATCAAATTTATCAATGACAAACTTCGCCGACATATTCAGATAATCACAAATAAAGAAAGCAGAGTATTCAGAGGATGTAAGCCTCAACCTAGAAAACGACAATTTCAACAAATCAAAATTACCCAAACAGATCACAAAGCAGCTATCATAATAATCAGTCCCAGAATTTCAAAACAATAAATTCAAATTCAGTCCAATATCAGAATCAAATTCCAGCAGCAAAATTTACCAAAATTTGGCACATAATTCCAAGCAAATATCATATTGGCAGATCATAATCAATCAAAATTATCAAATTTTGTAACATGTTATCTATCTCAAAATAGAAGCTCAAAAAACATATAGTAAAAAAAAAAAACTAAATGATACCTTAATTTTAAGCTGGAGCCTCAATTTCAAATTGAAATTGCAATTCAAGATATTCCAACAGTAGCATAATTGATATGTGAAATCAATTTCACAATGAAATTGTTAAAACCACATTGCAATTTATGCAGCATTCCTTAATGTTCAAGTCACTAGAATTAATCAATCACAAATTGAATTTTAAATAAATGTTGAAACTCATTTCAATTGAACTGCTTAGTATTTAATGCTCCATTACAAATGTGAATTTTTAAATTAATTTCACAAGCTGGCTGAAATATCAAATTTAATTCACCGCCTCAAATGGAATCCAATAAATTATCAAAATGCCAATTCTTAGAATTTCAATTTCACCAGAGACAAATTTCAATTGCTGAATTCACCCAAAATTCACGGCTTAAGCTTCTATCAAACAACCACCGATTCTTCAATCGCCGAATTTCTGATTCTTCAATCGCGCAGCCGTTCAATTTGAATCACCACCGATTCTACAAAATAACGCCGCCACAACTCAAAATGTGAAATTAAAATTCCACCTACTACAATTTCGAATCGCCCCACTGCAACTCACCTATTGATGCGAATTGAAGAAGAATGTGCGGATAACACTTAAATCGGCTTCAATTGCATTCAGATGTGGTTAAAAACACAATTAATTACAGATCTCAGAAGCAGAGAGTTAACACAGCAGAGAATAAAAGCCTTAAAGGCTCAGATACCAAAATGTAGTGCAAAATTGATAAATCTATACTCTAAATCAGATTACAAATGATAGATCTAAACCAAAATCAAACAAAATACCAAATAGAGATGAAATCAAACCAAATAAAGAATGATGGAGAAGAGCACCAGATTTAGGTGGTTCGGGAACGTCCCTACTCCACTGTCATGAATCGATTGAGGTTGATTGATTCACCATCAAAATGCCATTGCTAAGATTGTACAAGGGCTCTCAAAGGTGGTTAGGGTTTCTAAACTCTCTCTCTCAAAGAAGAAGAAAACTCCTAAAAGTGCTTTATATATGAGTACCTAAACACATCTCTCATGATTAGTAAAACAACCCTTAATTAACTCATTTTAGGGCTAATACATGATGTGTAATTCACCTATAACAATAGGCCTTACTTTCCATGCAAGTTATCATTTTTTTATATTTTTGTGAGCGTATGTCTCTTTTCCATTTTGACAAGCAAGCCTACCACATAAAAAATGGCACAAAATGTATTATACGGCATATGACTTTTTGAAATTTCTTTCCTACCAAGTTATATGAAAGATGCAATATAGTTGATGTGCACATCAACTATATTGTGGTTAATTTTTATGGTTGCATTGTATAACATTTTCAAAGATAAAAGCATTTCGAAACCTTCTTTTTTTCCTTTTTCAAAAACATATTATCAAGACCTGAGAAGTGCCACCGTTTTGCATTTTGGTTTGGTTGACTTGCTAGCTTAGTTAGAGTAAGTGCCGCACAGTGACCATTCCGCTGCCTTTGAAATGCGACTGTGACAAGTGGCAGGCTATTGTGCTGTGAAAAGTTCCAGAATGCTGATCTTCATGCCATAAGTGACACGTCGTTCTCCAATATGTATATATACTTCTTAAACTTTAGGGTTTTTAGAGACTTTAGTTTTACCACTTTTTCTTTAAGCTTTTTTCATTTTCCCTAAGTTAGTCTCCCTTCCTTTTTTCTTTTTTTTTTAATCTTCTTTAGGATGCAATTAGAGTAGAGCTCGGATTGACTATGTTCGACTTTTGCGCATTGATTTGAGCTTGACTCTTATCTCATGTATAAATACTTTTATATGATATTAATGCATTTTTAGTTTATATTTTTAGTTTATTTCAAACCACTATTAAAGATTGCAAAATTAGTTAACTTTAAATCACTATTATAAATTTGTTTAATCAACTCTTCGACAATGGTAAAATCTAAATTAGTGTCATTACTAGAACAAACTTCATTTCTAGAGTAGTGTGCGAAGATTTGGGGGCTTATCTATCAAGGTGGTGCCGTTTTCCAAATATCATGATCACAATTTTAAGACACATTCGTAAGTGCAACAAAGATGTCGAAAAGGTAAAAATGGTGTCGATTCTTTGGAGTAGATAAGACTACTGTGTCGAGGTTGTGCCATTTTACCTAGCCAAATGAGCAAATGTTGGGTCTTCCCATCTATTTAATGTGAGATAATTTTAAAATATTTTTTGAGTTCACCATTCTTAAATGGGTCCAAATTTTTTTACATTGAATAATTGGGAATTAATATTCTATTAATTACATAAAATTGCATCCGATAGTCAATTAAAATATGTGAGAAAAGTAGAATATACCACTTCTAAATGTTAGAAAATTTGTTTATCTTTTGAAAAGTGAGATCTCAACAAAGTCCAAAGAATATATCATACCTCCCCTTTAAAAGAAGAGGAATGGAAACAAAATTTCCACTATGAGTCTATGACCAAGTCATAATAAACACCAAAAAACCAAGCTAGCTGTTTGTGGGTATTTAGAATATGATTTTTTCTCTCTCTCTCACTAAAACTGAACTAAAATGGCAATAAAGTGTGCCATGATTGGGGAAAAGATAGCAAGAGGAGCACTCTAAAGCTGAAGATATAAGTGATGTGATGACACATTAAAGTGATATCCAAACACCAAACTTCACATATATAATTGCCTCTTCCTCTCTAAGAACTGTGCAGTCTGATGTCAAAGTACATTAGGATTCCCACTCCCCTTTTCCACTTTCTTTCTTTCAGGATTATTTTTGTTTTGGAGTGATTCATTATTGTTATAAGCACTCCCATTAAGATTGTTTAATAACCTTTCTTTATTTGAAGGTTTTTTTTAATGGCCAAAGATTTGAACTAATTTTGTCCTATTTATTTAAGATATTTATCCTTACCAATTAAAGTTCATTATTTAGATGTTGTTTTAAAATGAGCAAGACAAAAGTTAACGAATTGCCAAAATAAGTAGTATTTCAATAGTATTACGTACAATCTCTTAATCAAGAAATTATAGATTGGAGACCTTATATCTTCAATTGGGTTAAATTATAAGGAAAAAAAAAAAAAAAAAAAGAGAATATATCATGATATATAATTAAGAATTTCAATTGTCAACAAAAATTTAGCACGAATAAGTGTGTACTTTTGACTAATAAGTCTTAAATAAAAATCTTCACCCAAATTATGGTTGAATTAAAAAACAAATTAAATTAGGTCTCGTTTGATAACCGTTTTTTTTTTTTTTTTTTTTTTTTTTTTAGTTTTTGGGTTTTAAAATTTTAACATACAACACCTCTCTTCCCCTTTGCCTTTCATGTTACCTATATTTTTTTCTAACTCCAACCAAAATTTGAAAACAAAAAAAGTATCTTTTAAAAACTTATTTTTGTTTTTGAAATTTGGTTGGCATTCACATACTTTCTAAGGAAAGATGAATACATTATAGGAAAGATGGAGTACATTGTAAGAAATTTAAATAAAAATAAGCTTAAATTTCAAAAAAAAAAAAAACAAAAAATAAAATGGTTATCAAACGAGACCTTAGATAACTAAATTCCACACGTATATAATAGACAATAAAAAATTAAATATCTTTTAATACCGAAAGGATCAGTGACATAATGGTTTCATTATTTGGTGATAATTTATTTAACACCACGGTCACGCGTTCGATCCTAGAAATCGGTATTTGGTTCTTATATTATTTAAGAGTAGTAGTGCCTTTTATGTAGAGTTTCTTGATTCACCTCCCCTCATTTTGTACTAAAATATATATATTTTAATAAATTTTTATGTGAAGCAATTATAGACAAGGTGATCCTCTATCTCTGTTTCTCTTCTTTATGGTGTCAGAGAGTTTATCTTGTATGTTATCGGCCGCTGAGAAAAAAGGTTTACTTACTGTAAAGTTGCTAGAAATAGTCCAATGATCTCCCACCTATTTTTTTTTTTTGCAAATGATAGCCTTTTATTTTGCAAAGCTTCATTCAATGAGGTTCTGGTGGTTAGAGAAGTTCTTAAAACATATGAAGGGGCTTCGGGGTAGTGTGTTAATTTTGGACAAGTCGGTTCTTCTTTGTAGCCCTAATGTTCCTTTGGATTCAAAGATGTATCTTGATAGCTATTTACAAATGCGTTTTGAGGATGATCTAGGTATATACCTTGGGCTACTAGCTCATTTTTCAAAAAATAAAGTATATAAACTGAATTTTTTGAAGGAGAAAATTCTAAAGGTTGTGAGGAGATAGAAAGACAATTTCTTTTCAGTAGCAGGTCATAAAGTGTTGATAAAAGTCGTAGCTCAAGAAATCCCATTTGTATGATGTCGTGTATTCAGATTCCTTGTTCCTTGTGTAAGCAAGTGGAGCAGGTAATGGATAAATTTTAGTGGGGTCTTTTTCCTCAAAATCTAGAATCCATTGAGCTCAGTGAGATATCTTCTGTGTTCCAAAAAACGAAGGGGGGTTGGGTTTTAAAAGCCCTGAGGATTTTAACCAGGCTCTCTTGGCTAAGCAAGTTTGAAGGATGCTTCAAAACCCTTCATCTCTTATTGGTAGAGTTTTTAGAGGCCGATATTTCTCTGAAGGAACAATTCTTGATGCTAAAGTGGGATATAGGCCATCATTTGTTTGGAGGAGTCTTATGTGAGGAAATGACCTTATCTTGAAGGGTAGTTATAAAAGAATTGTGGTTGGAGAAGATACTCTTGCATTTAATTCGCCTTAGGTCCCTAGACCTCCTTCATTTAAAATTGCTACGATCCCTCCAAATATTGATAGGCATCTGAGAGTTGCTGAGCTTATAAATGAGAATGGGCAGTGGGATAGAGGCAAGATTAATGAAGTTTTTTGGCCGATTGATGCAGATTTAATCCATTCAGTTCCAATTTGTACATCGTCCCAATGCGATAAATAGATTTGGCATTTCTCTTGGGATGGAGAGTTTTTTTGTAAAAAGTGCCTATAGAGCATTCTTGAATTTTCTTATAATTGAATCTTCTTCCAGATGGGATTTTTCCAAAGCATGGTGGAAGAAGGTTTGGAAAGCTATCGTTCCATCTAAAATCAAGCTACTTCTATGGCAGATTTATCATAATTTCATCCAAATTCAGAAAAACCTATACAATAGACATATAACAGATTCTCCTATTTATTCTATTTGCTCTATATGCAATCAATGTGCTAAATGTTTACACCATACCTTTTTTGGATGTAGTAGAGCAAAAGGCTTTTAGCGTTTATTCATGTTTTTTCTTCCCGTATGGTGTAGGATGTCGGAGATTTTCGCGACATTTTAGCTAATCTGGCTAAAATCCTCTCCCAAGCAGATTTCAATAGGCTTGGAGTGGGGTTATGGCCAATCTGGCAAGACAGGAATAAGGTGGTGAGGAATGTTGATATTCAAAAGGTGGAAGGTCTAGTTGAATTAGTATCTAATTACCTTCGGGAGTTTCAAAAAAATCAATTCAAAGGAGAATATAAGTACCTTTAAAAAAAGTTGTGGAGAGGAAAAACCCTTTTGGGTTCCTCTTGAGAAGGAGAAATTGAAGCTCAATGTAGATGCAACTGTTGATTCATCTATGTAAATCAAGATCAGTTGTAACAGGATGTTCCAAACATACTGTCTTCATTTAGTTTAGGGAGTTGAATCAAGCAAAACAGTCTTAATTATACTGTATTAGTTATACTGTTCTAGGATCCGTAACAGAAAGTTAGTTACAGATTTGTTGTAACAATTTCTATATAAGGATCAGTTTTAGCAGTAATTAGGACGACTTAGCAGTTGAGTTTTAGGTAGCTTTGAGTAGCAATTCCAGAATTAAGATTGTAGTTGAGAGCTCCAAGAATCTTCACTTGTACTCTTGGAAACTCCTTAGTAAATACTATTTGAATCTTGCTCTTCACAGTAAATTAGCCCTAATTTGGGTGAACCACTTACATCTTGTGTCAACTCTCTCTATCCCTTCTTTATCTCTTTACTTTCCTGTACATTTTTTAATGCAATTCTCCTTGTTCGGTACCGAAAAGAGAGAAGAGAGAAAGAAATAAGAAGAAGAGGTTTTCGATCATACCGTTGTACCCATCGTTGTTGTTCGTTATTGGTTCGATTCGATCTCGCATTTTCACAGGAGAGAAGCCAAGACATATGCCTCGTTATACGATGGGTTTTGGGCTTCCTCAACATTCCACAAATTCTCAACAATCTCGTTGTAGAGTGGGTATCGGCATGGTTGAGCTAAATGGTTTGGGGATTTGTGTTCGAGCATCTGTTTTATTCCTTCCAATTGGAGTGAATGTTTTCTTGGCTGAAGCGTTGGCTTTGTTGTATGGTCTCAATGGGTGAAGAAGCATAGTTTGAAAGGTGTTTTGGTGGAGTCTGATTGCCAAGCTATGCATTCACACTATCAAACCCTAAACCCTAAACCGTAAACTAAATTGTCTTTGTTCCAGGGAGGCTTATTTCTGATAATGTGGCCCTGGGGTTCGAATGTATTCACACTATCAATTCTAAAAGGAAGGGGGCCACATGCTTTGCTGCTATGAAAGTTGACATGAGCAAGGCTTATGATAGAGTGGAATGACACTTTCTTTATGAAATGATGCTAAAGTTGGGTTTTTCTGAAGGTTGGGTTAAAAAGATTTTAAGCTGCATTTCTTCGGTCTCTTTTTCTGTGTTAATCAATGTGAGCCCTTATTCGAGGTTTTTGCCTGAAAGAGGTCTTAGACATGGGGATCCTCTATCCCCTTACCTATTCCTGATTTGTTCTGTAGACTTTCTGCAATCTTTAACAGGGAAGAATCTAAGCTCTCGTTTAAAATTTTACAAATAAATAAGTTTTTTCCCCCTATTTCTCTTTTTTTTTTTTTTTGATGATGATAGCGTTCTATTTTTTAGAGCTAACGAAGGTGATTGCAGGGTTATCAAGGATGTGCTTGAAATTTACGAGAAGGCTTCAGGTCAAACCATCAATCTTAACAAGTCCATGGTGAAATTTAGCAAGAACGTGGTTGTAAGCAGAAAAGAGGGGCTGAGTAAGATTTTGGGGGTTAGAACATGTGATAATTTAGGGATTCATCAGGGTGTCCCTTCTCAAAATTGCAGGAGTAAAAAAGAGTTGTTCAGCTCTATCAAGGCTAGATTGGGGAATTGTTTGCAAAATTGGAAAGAGAAAATTCTCTCAAAAGGTGGTAAGGAGGTGTTGATCAAAGCGATGGGCCAAGCTATTCCTACTTATGCCATGCCCTGCTTTAAATTGCCTCAGTTCTTCAATGATGAGCTGGAAAACACGTGTGCAAAGTTTTGGTGGAAAGGGATTGCGGGGGATGGAAAAAAGAAAATGCATTGGTTGAGCTGGAAGAAGCTTGGTATGAGTAAAGAGAGGGGTGGGCTGGGCTTTAGGAACTTTAATTAGTTCAATCAGGCCTTGCTTGCGAAACACAGTTTGAGGTTGGCCAGGAATCAAAATAGTCTGCTTTTCAAGATTCTCAGGAGAAAGTATTTTAAGAACGGAGATTTTCTAAGTGCGGAGGCTCCTAATAATGCTTCTTACATTTCGAAGAGTATTGTGTGGGGGGAAAAAAAGCTATTTTTTAGGGGTTTTAGATGGAAAGTGAGCGATGGCCGAAGAATTCGTATTGGCGAGGACCCCTGGTTAGAGTTGGGTGATTGCAGGCTGCTAGTGGGGCTTCACCCAAGTTGAAAGGACAAGAGAGTCTCCGAGTTGATCACCTCAGAGGGGAGTTGGGATAAAAATTTAGTGCTTGGCTCTTTCCCTGGGAAGGTGGGGGAGGAAATCTTGAAGATTCCTCTTAGTCATACTAGCTTGGGGTATGATATTATTTGGGCCAGAGATCCCAAGGACAGGTTTTTGGTGAAAAGCGCCTACTTTATTGCTGGTGAGTGGACTAGAGCGGATGTGGTTTCAACCTCTAATACCTCAAATTCTGTGAATTTTTGGAAGCTTTTTTGGGCTCTTAAGGGTCCGCCTAAGATAAAGTTAGGTGCCTGGAATCTCTTGAAGAATGCCATTCCAACAAAGGAAAATATCTATCAAAGAGGCATTGATATTTGTACACGTTGTGTCCTCTGCCAGAATTCAAGGGAGAATAATTTACACTTTATTAAAGATTGCAAGCGGGTGACCTTTGTCTGGAAAGAAATTTTTCCTCAATTGTTCAATTTTGATATGTTGTTCAGGATTGTGAAGTCTGGTGAGGGCTTTTGGGAGGGGCTCTGTTTGAGGGTGCCTAATGCAGGGAGGCATAAAGCTTTATTTGTCTTGTGGGGGATCTGGCATTTTAGGAACCTTGTGCTCCATAACAATTGTCGTACATCATTGGCAGGTCTTAGGGACCTTATTTTCAATTATATTGATCTTAACTCTGTTTCTTTGTTGTGTGTTTCAGATGGTGGTGGTTCCCGCTCGTCACCATTGCCTATGGCAGGCTGGTTTCCTCCACCAACCGGGATGTGGAAGCTTAATGTTGATGCAGTGTGGGATGCTAGCTTGAGTGCGGGGAAAGTTGGATGGATATTTCGTGATTCAATGGGCTGCCCCATTATGTTAGGCTCTATTGTGGGCCTCTTAAGCTCTGATGCAAAATCCACCGAGGCTTTGGCAGTTTACCTTGGCATGAAGGAAGTTGGGTTAAGAGGGTTTTCTCCTCTTCCTCTGGTCTTGATCGAATCTGACTCTTCAGTGGTTATTGATGCTATTTTGGCAGATTCTAGAGATCTTACAGAGTTCAACAATATTATTGTTGGCATTAGGGAGTCTGTCCCGTTGTTTGGGAATTTCCTATTTTCCCATTGCTTAAGGTCTAGCAATATTGTTGCAGACCTATTAGCCCATAGTACGAATTCTTATTTCTTCTCTTTTATTGAGGATTCCCTTTACTGTGATGGTTCTCTTCCCCCTCTTATTGCCCTGCGTTATCATAGGAATTGTAAGGACTTGGTGGTGCATTCTTGGTGAATATATTGGTGCTTTTCTTCAAAAAAAACTAAAAAAGTGATTCATTTTAAGTCTTACTCAAAGATTATCCATAAGAATCAAATGACATACCTACATAAAGTAGAAATGTTATAGTCATTTTATTTAAATATCTTTGATAATACCACAACTTCATTTTATTTTATGAGGAATGTAGAACAATACTGAATTTTACATGACCATTTTCAACGATATGATTTTTTTTTTTTTACGAAAAGAAAAGAACAAACTTTTTATATTTTCTTGGCCAAAACCAGTATTTTAAACATTATTATATTATTTCTACTCATAGCTAACGAGTGATTTGTTTTATTATTGTTATTAGGTGAGAAATGATGATTAATATATGGTAACATTTGATCTTTTTTATTAGTTAATGGTAGAATGAGAGATTCGAATTCATGACCTCTCACTTATGCAAACACACTATTACCATTAACATATTATTTTTGTGGGCAAATAATGTAAAAAAATAATAAATATAAACTAATTTTAAAAGCGTCATTAAAAAAATCCAAAATATGAAAAAAAAAAAAATCAATAAAATCAAAGGACATAACTTATCATAATTGACCTGTACTTTCTAAACATTTGATGAACTAAAAAAACAAAACAAGGAACAAAATAGTATATAATAGAACATATATCAATGCTTTGGAAATATTACAACAATGTTACCATCAGTAACTTTGAACTAAACAAAAAAATCACCAATTTTCTCAAAACAAACTTT
Organism: Sechiopsis laciniata; assembly: GCA_037833695.1. Lineage (NCBI taxonomy): Eukaryota > Viridiplantae > Streptophyta > Magnoliopsida > Cucurbitales > Cucurbitaceae > Sechiopsis > Sechiopsis laciniata. Next base: position 11,874,605 of record JBBMKA010000022.1, read on the forward strand.
AAATAATAAAAAGAAGCAAATAAAAATATAGTTAAATATTATGGTCTAATGATAAAGATGATCTTGAAGTGTATGACCTTTAAAGGCCCAATGGTAAAAACAAAATTTATAAACTGAAATTCCATCATGTCTAATTTCTTTAAGATATTAAAAGTTTAATTAATTTATTTATTTTGTAGTAAGCGTCAATTTGCTCCCATCTCAAAACCCGTCCTAACTTAGAATTTAATGTCTTTTTCAAAAAAAAAAAAAAAAAACATAGAATTTAATGTATGAATTATTTTTGAAGTGAGATTCTTTCTTTATAACAACAACCCAATCCCATTTGAAGCATTTCCCCACTCAAACTTCCCCAGTCGCCGTCGCCGCCGCATAAAGATGTTTTCAACGAAGGACATGCCATCCCCACAATCACTATTCTCAGCGTACGCCTCCATGGCCGGCTCTTTAATGCTACTCCGATCAATGGCAAACGACGTCATCCCCGCCCCTCTCCGATCCTACATCGCCGCCGGTCTCAGCCGCATCTTCAACTCAAAATCCACTATGTTCACTCTAATCATCGAAGAAACAAACGGAATTTCCCCAAACCAAATCTTCGACGCCGCCGAAACGTATCTCTCCACCAAAATCACCGCCGACACAACCCGCCTCAAAATCACTAAAACCCCAAAAGAAAAACACCCAACTCTCCGCCTCGAAAAGGGCGAGAAATTAACCGATTCTTTCGACGGGATTCCCCTGTTTTGGACCTTCAACTCCCACGACCAAGACAAAAACGCCGCCCAAAACAACGGAAATGCTCGGTTTCAGGGGAAAACAGAGCGCCGCTACTTCGAGCTCAAATTCCACAAAACCCAGCAACAAAAAATCCTCAACTCCTACATTCCGTTCATTCTCGAGCGGGCTATGAGTTTGAAGAACGAAGAGCGGGCGTTGAAGCTGTACACGATGAACAACAACGGGTGCTACAGCGGGAAGTGGGAGGGGGTGAATTTGGAGCATCCGGCGACGTTCGAGACGGTGGCGATGGAGGCGAAGATGGCGGTTATCGAGGATTTGGAGAGGTTTTTGAAGAGGAAGGAGTTTTATAAGAGAGTTGGGAGGGCTTGGAAGAGAGGGTATTTGCTTTACGGCCCGCCGGGGACCGGGAAATCGAGCTTGGTGGCGGCCATGGCTAATTATTTGAAGTTTGATATTTATGATCTGCAATTGGGGAATGGTGTTCAGGATTCTGATCTTAGGAAGCTGCTTTTGACCACCGGGAATCGATCCATTTTGGTTATTGAGGACATTGACTGTACTGTTGACATGCCTGATCGCGGCTTTGCTGACTCGCCCAGGAACCCTTCTGAAATTCAGGTCCGGTTCTTCTTCACTCTCTTTTTCTTTTTTACTTTAATTAAAAAACCCACTAATTAATTTCAATAAAAATCATCAACCAAGCAACTTCTATAAGAATTTGGTAGCAATTGTGCATACCATTCTGAATTTGGGTGCTCGGCTCATCTCTTTTTTTTACTTTATATTTATTATAATTTTTTTTTTTTTTTTTTTTTAAAAGAAGATGTAGAGATTAAATGAAAATAAGTTTTTTTTTTTAGTACAAGTTGGGTAGAGGGATTACAAATACCGATTCCAAGATCGAACTCGTAATCATAGAGTGAAAATAGATTAATACCAAACCAGATAACTAATCGCGTCACCGACCCATTCAGTATGTCCAATAGAGTTAATAGATAGCACAAATAGCAAGTTTCATAAGTTAATCTCAAATTATACAAGTCTAATCTGAGTAAAATCACATTAAATAAGAAAATAAATCACTCTCTTTCATTTTTAAAAAAGTTATCTTGTTTTTTTTTAGACTTTTTATAGGTTAAGTGATCTCCACCGTCCTTTTCAGCTTGCCAAACTTCCGCATGGTTTATTTTATACACAAAAGTGCTCTCAAAAGTGTAATTAGAGTACACTTAGTGGAGATAAAGTTCATTAATTATACAATATATTTATCCAATTTTTTGCTTTTATTTTATTTATGATTTCTCTTGAAATCAATATTTGACTTTCAAATGAGAGTAGAAATACCCTCTAGATAAGATTTGTGCGTTGTCATTTAATTTATACTCAAAAAAGAAAAGATTATCTATATTTTTTCATTAGTCGTGAATGTGTAGAAACCAACTTACCCATTCTTTGACTAATTTAATTAATAAAAAAATTAAATAAGTGAACCTTATCTCACATGGGAGAGTTGATGAGTCTTCAACATCTTTTACAAGAGATATTGACTACTTCTATTAGATTGTTAGAGTTGTTATGATGGTTACGATCGTTAAGGTTGTTATGATGGTTAGGATAGTTAGGGTTTAAGAGATATTTATTTGGTTTCGTGTAAGTATTGCTCCACCATGTTAGGTCATTTTGTCTATATTTTCTAAATTTCTTAGGGTATCAAAGCCATCTCTTGCCTTTTTTTTTTTGCTTCCACTTTTGACTATGTTTAACTATCAATTGGAATCATGGCACCATTTTCTGATGGCAATTTTTTTCGCTACTTTTATAGTAGTTTTTTTTTGTCTCATCAACTTAGTTCTTCCTTAGTTCTTTTCAATTGGCGTTCTCTTCCCAATTGTTTCCCATTTGGCTTGTTTCCCAATTGACGCTGCTGTCTTCCCAAATTGGAGCTCATCGTGTGTTTTTTATTTTTTTTTATTTTGGTTTTTTTTTTCTCCCCCTCATCTTTTTCATTAGATTAATTTGCTAATAATACAATATCTTTTCTCCTACTTCAAGTTTGGACTGTTTATGTCGTCCAACTTGCACGGGACTTGTTAGGATTGTTAAGATAATTAAGAGATATTTTACTATTTTAAGATTTGATTTCGTGTATAAATATTGTCCCACAGGGGTAATAAATATTACACAATTTTATCTATATTTTCTAAATTTGATAACTTATTTTACTATCAGTTAGTTTTGAGGTGAAACATCATATAATTCAAAAAAAATTACTTTATTATTCCATAAGTCAGGGATCTAGTTTCAATTTGGTCTCTATGTTTTAAGAGTGAACATTTTTACTCTTGACATTTCAATAATACTATATATGTAAAAACTAAAATAATACTTAATTAATATATTGAAATTTAAAATTAGTATAATTATCATTTTAGTCAACATTAGGTCATGTAACTAGATTTTATTATCTTAAGAACTAAAAATATAAATGTAAGAGTGTTCAATTTTAAAATTAGGGATCAAATCGAATCAAAATCCAAACTTAAAATAAGATGTGTTTTTTAGTAAATCACATAGGGTATGTTTGGAGCAAACGGTAGGTTATAATAGACGATAGGTTATTATTATTATAACCAGAGTTATGATAAATGGTGTTTGGAGGATAAGTTAGTATAATAAAGATTATGATAAGGGGTGTTTGGGGCACATGTTATAAGGAGGGTTTATAAAAAAAATCCAAATTTTGTTTATAAATTTGGATTTAAAATAATAATAAAAAATATTTAACAAAATATTTTTGTTAACCTAATAATTAATAATGAATGATAAGAATGAATAACATTTTTTAATAAGTAATTTTTTTTTCATTTTTCTTTTTTTGAGAAAAAAAGTGACCTTTTTCTTTAATTCACGTATATTGATATGATTATGAATTAAAAACTATTACTTAATCTAATGAGAACAAATTTTAATTTAAGGTTTATATTAATAAAAAAAAAAAAATCAAAAGATACATGTCACAAACGTGGCATTCAGAGGCCAAGGGTGTCGATTATATTTATATAAAAAAAAAAAAAAAGTTTCTTCTTCTTCCTATTCTTATCTGCTCTGAAACAATCAAAGTTAAAAAAACAAATAAAAAAAACAGAGCATTGCCCCACTAAAAAAAAATAAGAATCATATAAAAAAAACCCAAGAATTAGAGAGAATGGTGATTCTTCTCCTCTCCTTCTCAATTCCTCCATTATATCCTAAGATATATATATAGGCAAGTGAAACTTTTTGTTAAAGTATTTAATTTCAAAATATAATATAAATGAAATATATATATATCAAAATACATAAAATATTAAAAAATATTTAGTTCTAAACCATTTTTGAAAATTTCAATTAAAAAATCATTTAAAATGTATAATAATCATTTCAAATATATATATATATATATATATATATATATATATATATATATATATTTAATGTAAATGAAA
>JBBMKA010000022.1:11878933-11914521 GCA_037833695.1 Sechiopsis laciniata
TTAGTCAAGCGTCAACTATAGTGACTTTAGTTGACAGTCGATTCGTTGACGTTTTCGAGAACGTCAACTAAACTATACAGTTGACGTTCCGTGCGCGTCAACTTTCTTGATTTTTGTAGTAGTGAATACAACCTCAAAATTCAGACTTTAGTGGCATTTCTTCTGAGTTGAGTCGTTTGCCAAATGTTGTTACGTGTTGCATCTAAGAGCAAAAAGTGTAACCTAAATTTTGGATTCTTAGAATATTTTGACTGACTGCTTAATAATTTTCATTTACCGTTTTTTTTTTTTTTTTTTTGTCCTTTTTAATAGCGTTTCATATGAAAAGCTATCCTCAAATGCTATAAAAAGAGACTTTTGTTGTAGTATTGATTGTTTACTCTTTCTTTCTCTACAAACTTATGCCTCTATGAGCATCTGTTCGAAGGGGGATGATAGTGTATGCATATTAATTAGTATTGTTATATTACTTCTATTAAGCTTAAGTAGGTGGTTCATGTTAGCTAGCGTGTTGTTATTGTGTTACTTACCACTAACGAATAAATGAATGATGTTTAAATACAATCTTAGTGCTTTTTCAATAATACGGGGAAGTTGATTCTGATCTTAAATATTTTGACGGGTATAATATATGATCTGAAATTAATCAAGAGGTTATGAGTTCTAATCCACCATTTCAAATATGGTTGAATTCAAAAAAAAAAAAAAGACAAAAAATGCACCTCAACATGCAAAGGATAAAGACCACCTTAATTGATTAAAAATTACATTAATAGAAAGTTTCGTAGGGAGGAAAAAGGAAGTAGTTAGGGGGATGGCTTACAAGTTCAAATGCAAAGGATGGCCTTGGACATGCCATGAATTTAGGCAGACGGGAAAGTGACAAATCGAAGGAACTGAAATTTGAAATAAAGCCATCAATCAATTCAATGAGAAAAGGGTACGAAAAGCTAATGAAGATACTAGATAGCAAAGCAATGCAATAAAATAAGGCAAGTGGGTTAGGGTTAGGCCACAATTTTTAAGGCTAGAGATATATTAGATATTTCAAGAACATATTAAAATTATTTTCAAAAGGTATAACTTCATGTTCTTTAAATTGGGTAAATCAATTAATAAATATTAAATTCTAGCTTACAATATAATTTGCGTTACTAACCTTTCTTATTCAGTAAAAAGGTTGCTCAATATAAACCAATCATAATTTTAATGATTTTTTTTTTTAATTGGATTTTCAATTTTTCATACTATGATCACCTTTTTTGTACTTGACAAAATTTAAAGTCTAAAAAGGTTATAATGTCTATCTTTGATTGTTCAAATAAAAAAAATTCCATCCAACTTTATTAATTTATTTGAACTTCTCTCCCTTCTATCATGTTTGAATCAAATCATTACATGTGACATCATTCATCATGCATGGCACATTCACATTTAGGTAAAAACAACCAAAACTTACAAAATCCCAATGTACAAGATCACTGATGTGATGGGGCAAATGCTAAAGCATAGGAATTTAAAAAGCAAAATCAAAGAATAATGTAGCCTACACAAGTAGTATATTAAGTGGACTAAGTCTCAATATAGACTCATTGACAAGAATTTAGCATATAAAGATTTGTTGGCTTACCACAACTAATAGTAGCCAAATAAAATTAAAAGAATGTAAATAATAATGAGACTTAACAAGAAAATTCAGTTGGAACTTTGCCAAAACTATGTGAACCTCTTGGCTGATAAAAAATGACACATGCAATTTCGATAAAGTGTAAGTTACTTTGATCAACAATATACTTTTTTACCTTTGAGGATTGTCCTCAAACTACCACATGACTCGGGTTGGGCAAATAACCCTTAACCACCTTGTTGATTTTGTAGGTTAGGGCATAATGACTTTATCAAAGGATCGGTCAAACAAAAATTTATACAATCGTTCTAAAATTAAGTATAACTAATAAATTAATAGTATTTAATAGTGGACTTTTTTAGTACAAGTTGGAGGAGAAGCACTGCAAACCCTACAAAAAAGGTACTACTGCTCTCAAAATAAATGAGAGTCAAATACCAATTTTCAGGATGAAACTCGTGATCATGGTGTTGAAGTCGATTACCATCAAACAAATGAAACAATCAGGCCACCGTCCCCTTTTGGTATTTAATAGTTGACTTGTCAAACCACATATATACATTCAATCAAATTTAAATGGATAATTCACTTTTTTTTTGTTTTTTTTTCCTTTTTTTTTTTTTTTTGATATCTCTATGAGTGTCTATTTAGTTATTAGTCTAGATTGATTTGTTGATGTTTTCATTAATTTGTACCTTTTTCTATCATGTTCAATGTTTGATGTATATTTCTTGAGAATTCTTTTATTACATAGATTTCATTCATAGTTAGGCATCTTTTGAGTATTGCAAACTTAAATGCATGCTTAATTTCAGTAACACGTGGTTTGGGTTCTTGTTAGAATTAGGATATGACAAAGAGTACATTTTGTTTTTAGAATTATGACAAAGGGTACACAACTCATTACTAAAATGAATTGTCAATCAAATATTTCTAAGTGTCACATCTTCTCAAACTTAATCTAGAAGTCATAGGTTTAAATCCCCCAACTCCAATCCTAATACCTCCATTCTTTATTTTTATTATTTGATATTTTTGTCTCCATTCTTCAATGTCAAGAAGAACGCTCATTAGGTGATGTGGCTTGGCCCAAATTTTGTTAAAATGTGGTTAATTGGCCAGAATATTTTTAATGTCACGTTTTTTGTATGAGGTGTTTTATTCTCTGTGTGTGAGTGTATTGTTCCCTTTCTTGCCCAGGAGTTTTTCCCTTTGTCTCTTCTCTTTATATAGATGAACAGTGTGGAGCTTTTTTATAACGAAGAACTTTATTCTTCAAATGTTCTTATCAATGGAAAATGTGCAAAGGTTTTCTCCTGAAATTTATCTTTACTTGTTCTTCTAAGATGGTATTAGAGCTATAAGTCTCACGACGACAAAATTTTTTTTCTTCCCCTCTATTAAACGAAATAGAAGGTTCAGATGTAAGCGCAGAAACTATTGAAGGAAGCTCAATAATATCGTCGATTTTCAACCCAGGAAACAAGGTTTCCATTATTTGATTATCTCACACCAACTTCCTTCTATGGAAGTTTCAAGTAGAATTTTCCCTAGGCGGCTATGGCTTGCTCTAAAGACATATCCTTCCAGATTCGACTGCTCCACCTGAAAAGCTCCAGGCAACCGCATCGACTACTTCCTCATTTGTGTCGTCTACACCCAATCCTCTGTTTGAATATTGGAAACGGCAAGATTAACTCCTATGCTCATGGCTGCTGGGCTTGATGCTCGAAGATATTCTGGAACAGATGCTTCACTGTTCGACAACAAAAGAAATTTGGCAAACTCTGCACCAAATATTCAACTCATGCAACCTAGCACAAGTTATGAAGATCAAGACGTCTCTATAGATGATCAAGAAAGGCGGATCATCGCTGAATGAATATTTCTCCAAAATCAAGAAGTGTGTCAATGCCTTAGCTGCAATGGACAAAACGGTGTTACCTAAGGATCACATAATGTATATGCTAAATAGACTTGGACCTGAATACGAGTCAATGGTCTCTGTAATTTTTGCAAAGTTATGTTTCAATATGTTCACGATGTTATGGCCCTCCTACTTACCCATGAGACCAGAATTGAAGCAAAATTGATCAATATTGATGGATCTATTCCCTCTGCAAACATAGTGACTCGACCTTTGCCACAGAAGGATTATTATGATGCCACTCGTAATACCACCAATCTGGATCAGGCAGGGGCCGTGGTTGAAACTCATATCAAGGAAGAGGAGGGGCTGATCGTAGCTCATGGAGCAACCAGAACAACAATCATTACACCAACAAAAAAAAAACCTCAATGTCAGATCTGCAACAAATTCGGCCACACTGCTCAACGTTGCTACTATCGCAATGATCCGCAGTAATTGCAATATATTCGACCACCTTTGAATCACCCACATGGCTGTTCCGTACAACACGTATGCTCAACAAAACTTTTCTCTTTACTTTGCTCAAGGAGGACCGATGTCAACTATGCTAATGGTACCTAACTACAACACTGATTATAATTGGTACTCGGATTCAACCAACCACCTGACTCACAACCTAATCAATCTATCAGTGAGCAATGACTATCAGGGTATGAATCAAGTTCATGTTGGCAACAAGGAAGGTTTGTCTATATCCCATCATGGTTATGGCTCATTAACTTCTCCATCTAAACTTTTGTTCCATCTAAACAACCTATTACATGTGCCCTCAATAACAAAGAACCTTATAAGTGTTAGCCAATTTGTAAATGATAATAATGTGTTTTTTGAATTTCACCCATTGTTTTGCTATGTGAAAGATCAAATAACTTGTCAAATTCTTCTCCGAGGGACTCTTCATGAAGGTCTCTACAAGATCGAACTCTAGAATGCTGATATTTCTTCAAATAACAAGCTTTTTGATCCTGTTCCTTCTGTCTCTTTACATCCGTCTAGCTTAAATACAAGATCTGTTAGACCTTCAATTGATTTCAATAGTTCGAAGTCTAGTGTTATTGATTTTATGTCTTTCCATTGTTTCAATTCCAATGTCAATGAGTCATTATCTTTACTTGATCTGTGGCACCAACGACTTGGCCATCCGGCTATACCCGTGGTTAAGTCAGTTGTGCTAGGTTTCTTACCTCAAAAAATATATATAAATATGTGTTCTACCTTTTGCAATGCATGTGCCACAAGAAAAATACATGCTCTTCCATTCCCCAACTCTTTGATTGTGTATAAAAAACCTTTACAATTAATTATCACTGATTTATGGGGTCCTGCATATATCAAATCTAAGAATGGTTTTAGGTATTACATGAGTTTTGTGGATGCTCACTCTAGATATACTTGGATTTATTTTTTAGAATCTAAGTCAAAAGCCTCAAAAGTGTTTTAACCTTCAAAACCTATGTGGAAAAGCTTCTAAACTCACACATTCTTTGCATCCAAACAGATGGAGGAACAAAATTCCTACCATTAGTCCCATACTTCAAATCTCCAGGCATTGAACATCGTATCACTTACCCATATACTTCAAAACAAAATGGTATTATAGAACGGAAAAATAGACACATGGTCGAAACAGAGTTGTCCTTAATGGCTCATGCATCAATACCTCTTTCATTTTGGGATGATGTTTTTTCTACAGAAGTGTTTCCTATTAACAGGCTCCACACTTCTATTCTTGATGGCAAGAGTCCCCCTGCAACAGCTATTTGACCATGTTCTAGATTACTCACACTTCGAGTGTTTAGATGTAAGTGCTATCCTTATCTCCGTCCTTATCACACTCACAAACTTAACTTTTAATCCGCACCTTGTACATTCATAGGGTACAGTTCTTAACAAAAGGGATATAAGTGTTTATCGAGTAAGGGACGGGTCTATGTCTCTAGACATGTACTGTTTGATGAAACCTCATTCCCCTATTGTAGACCAATCCATCCTCATTCTCATAACCCTCGCCAGCAGCTTAATATCATCAGCTCATTTCCTATCGTTATGCAACCAACAACTGTTACTCCTCACCCTACCACTCAAAGTCATATACCACCACCACCACTAAGCTCAGCTACCCAAATTCAACCGTGCCACCATCCTCCATATCTTCACAGGAACCTTGTGATCATGACAGAATCCTTATATCAACATCCATAGAAAATCCATCATCACGGAAATAACCTCAACATGTCCCTGTGGTTTCTCAAACTGCTCTCATAATTGTCAACAACCATCCTACGTGTACCAGGGGCAAGAGTGGAATAAGAAAACCAAGTCATACACAGTCACCTCTAAATATGATGACATTGAGCCGACAAGTGTAAAGGAGGCTCTTAAAAAGTCCTCACTGGAATCAAGTTATGAAAAAGGAATATAATGCCTTGATGAAGAACCAAACCTGTACCCTAGTACCTAAACCTACTGATCAAAAGGTTATAGGATGCAAATGGATCTTCAAAATAAAAAGGCACTAGGATGGGACCATAGCTCGTTACAAGGCGAGATTAGTTGCTAAGGGATTTCACCAATCCTCGGACATTGATTATTTTGAGACATTTAGCCATGTGGTCAAGCCTACGACGATTAGAGTTCTACCAACATTAGCTATGGCTCACAATTGGACAATTCGCCAAATTGACATTAATAATGCCTTTATACATGGAGTGCTCTCTGAAAATGCATACATGGATCAACCTGCAGGATTCAAGGCTCAAGAAGGGTCAGTGGTTTGTCACTTACATAAGGCTTTGTATGGTTTGAAACAAATGCCTCGAGCATGGTTTGAGTGCTTGACAAATTGTCTTAAAAGCATTGGTTTTAAACAATCAAGGGTAGACACGTATCTCCTGTATCACCACACCAAATCCTTCCGCTGCTACATCCCAGTGTATGTGGATGATATCCTAGTTATGGGGAATTCTTTGGTCAATGTAACTGCGCTAATTGCCATGTTGAATAAATCATTTGCTCTTCAAGATTTGAGGCAACTGAGTTATTTTTTCGGATAGAAGTATCCTATCCACCATCCGGGTGCATGCTTTTAACATAAACTAAATATATAAATGACTTTCTCTCTCGTACGAAAATGTCTGAAGCTCATTCTATTGCTACACCAATGATTAGTGGCAGTGTACCGTCAGCGTTTGGAGGAGAAGATTTCAAAGATGTTCGACTATACATAAGTGTTGTTGGGGCTCTACAATATACCACGTTAACATGGCCTGAGCTTTCTTTTTCTGTCAACAAAACGTGTCAATTTATGCATTCTCCAAAAGTTGATCACTGGAAACTTGTGAAATGCATACTAAGGTACTTAAAGGGAACGATTTGTGCTAGTTTATTATTAACCAAGCCTTGTGTTTTGTCCATTCAAGGCTATGCAAATTCTGATTGGGCTTCTGACCCGGATGATCAAAAATCAACATCGGGTTATTGCTTATACTTTGGAGGCAATCTGGTTTCATGGGGATCTAAGAAGCAATCCATCATCTCGAGATCGAGCACCGAGGCTGAATACCATTGTCTCGCAACTGCTACCACAGAGTTGATTTGGTTACACTATTTTCTTCATGATTTGGGAATATCATAAATGAAGCCACCAGTTTTGTGGTGTGACAACTTGAGTGTTGTTCATCTCAGTGTTAATCCAGTATTACATTCGAAGACCAAACATGTGGAGCTAGATATTTACTTTGTTCGTGACTTGGTACTCAATAACAAGCTTCATGTATATCATTTGTCTGCTATTTCTCAAATTGTTGATGTTCTAACAAAGCCATTATTTGAGATGACATTCACACAGCTACAGTACAAGCTCAAGGTTCGTGATGCAGCTTCCCTTGGCTTGAGGGAAGGTGTCAAGAAGAACGCTCATTAGGTGATGTGGCTTGGCCTAAATTCTGTTAAAATGTGGTTAATGGGCCAGAATATTTTTCATGTCACGTTTCTGGTATGAGGTGTTTTATTCTCTGTGTGTGAGTGTATTGTTCCCTTTCTTGCTCAGGAGTTTTTCTCTCTGCCTCTTCTCTTTATATAGATTAACACTGTAGTGCTTTTTTTGTAGCGAAGAACTTTATTCTTGAGTGTTCTTATCAATGGAAAATGTGCGGAGGTTTTCTCCTAAAATTTATCTTTATTTGTTTTTCTAAGATTCAAAATCTCCCTATGGTTGTTCGTGTCATATATAAGAAAACTCAAGATAGAAATTAAACTAAATTGTTTTTGAAATTTTGTTGATACAAGTGAAAGGAAAAAAAATAATCCAAAGATAGCGGTTGAGATTATGCCAATCGAAGAGGAAGGACGATGACAGAGTTCCAATGAGGATGAGTTTGACCATTACTGAGGTTTAGGATAAAATTGGGTTTTCTTTTAACCTAGATCTGATATCATATTGAAAAATTGAAATTTAGATTCTTTATTAAGGAATATTCTCAAATATGTTAACAAAAACAGTCTTAGCTAGAATTCTCTGTTAATATTTGTAAAATTGATTTTTGTTTTTTTTACTACAAATTGGGGAGGGAAACCACAAATTCTACATAGATGGTACAATTATTTTAAAATAAATGAGAATCAAATAGCGATTTCCGATCGAACGAAACCAACACGTCACCAACCCTTTCGATTGTAAAATGAAATTTTAATTGAAGATCTATATTGACTGTGTTTTAATGTTTAAGAGTTTATCTGATGCAATCTACAAAATAATTTGCCAACAAAAAGTATAAGTAACTCAAAATGAAATTTTAATTGAAGATCTATATTGACTGTGTTTTGATGTTTAAGAGTTTATCTGATTCAATCTACAAAATAATTTGCCAACAAAAAGTATAAGTAACTCAATCAACATAAGTGTATTCATAATTATATGATCATAGGTTTGAATCTATCCTTCTTAAGTGTCGTTGAATAAAAAAACTATAAAGAATTTAAGAGTATAAATTGATTTTGTTTTCTCAAACTTAAATGATTAATTTTTATAATAACAAAAAGTTAGATATGGAGGCTAGATTTGATTCTAAATTCTTTGAAGTATATATGTGTATGTTTAATTTATGCTTTAAACCTAAATGATCAACCATAAAGAATCCAATAAAATTATAATAATTTATTATTTTAACATTTTTTTCTTAAGAATATCACTAAAAAAATATTAAGTGACAGAAAAGTTGGATTAAACAACCTCAATTCATCACGTTCTAACTATCATGAGATTAGAGATTTAATTCTCTCAAGTTAATAGTGTTAAAAAAAAAATTATATTTAATTTTAAAAGTTTATTATATGTCTGGTTGAATAACCATCCATTTTTCTATTAAAATAGTTTGGTGGTGCGCTAGGTTAACTGATTATTAATCCAATTAAATTTTAAACAATTACGGTGTCGATCTTCAAAATTTCTTGATCGTCTATTGATGCTGTTGAATTATTGTTTTCATTGGCATAAATGATGGTAATAGTTAATTGAAAAACTTACAAGATTAGTCAAATTCAAAAAATAATTATAAATATAGTCACTTTTTAAAAAAATTAGCAATCATAATCATAGGTATTTATAATAATACAGTATTAATAATACATAATATTGTAATTATACACCATACTATATTAATAACATATAATATTGTATTAATAATACATAATAATATATTAAATAATACATAATACTGTATTATTACAGTATTGAACCGTATTTATGACTACAAATGTAAATATTTTCAAATTTAACTACACTTATAATTATTTTGATCGAATAAACCATCTAGTACAATTTCTCTAGTTAATTTAATGCCATTCGAAACAAAAAGGAAATAAATTTTGGACAAAAAAGTAAACTCAAGTTATTATTATATTATTATGTTGGTTTCTAAAAAAAAAAAGAAAAAGAAAAAAAAGATTGTGAGTGGATCAATGATTCCAAAGTAAAGAAATAATAATAATAATAATAAAGAAAGAAAGAAATATTCTAAGCAGCGGCTGCCGGCAAAGCGAGCACGAGTGTCCACGTTGATAGCTTAGCTAACCAACACTCAACAAACAAGAACAACCAAGGGCGGCGGCCTGCAGCTTCAAGGCATCAAATTTTGCTTTTCTTTTTTAATAATATGATTTTTGTTTTTTGTTCAACTGTCCAAGTTTGTCTACTTTTAGTTTTTTACTTTCCATTAAACTTAAAATTGATCTAAATTCGAAATTAATTTTAATGAAAATATTTTTAAGAAATGGTACAAGAAGGCTAATAAAAAATGATTTCTGAAAATATATTTTAACTCCTAATCAATTCTATTTGTGATAATGTGAAGAAATTTGAACCTATAATTATCAAAAATATATGTCAACTATCATCAAGTTAAATGTTAAGAATGACAATTCTCCACAAATCTTAACATTGACATTGTTTACTTTGAACATAAATCCTTCCAATTTTACCTTTTATTTTCACTAAAAATGTCACATATGAGTGAAAATGTCATTTCTACTCTCATATAATCTTTGCATTTTCTAACTAATATGAGATAATTACTTTCTTTGTATGTGAACATTAAAATTATTTTGCCGACTGAAAGGATTGGTAGCGTGTTGACTTGGTTGATTGGATATAATTCAATTCAATCCCACATTCTATGACTCTCATCTTATTTAAGAGCAGTAGTGTGTGAAGAGTTTGTGGTCTTCTTTTCCAATTTGTACTAAAAAAAATATCATTTTGTTGTCAGGATGATAATTTTCTTAGTTGTAGGGTGTGTTTAAGGCTCAATGATGCAAACGAGGGTTAGATTATAATCAACGTTTGACCTACTGTTTGTAATAATAGGTAGGTTCCCCCAAATCTAATCCATCGTTGTACGATAACTCATGTCCAGTTTGAAATCAACATTTGTCTCTTTTTTTTTTCCAACTTCTCCCGATTTTCTTTCCACCCTTTATACAACTAAGTTATTTAAGGCCCGTTTGGTAACGTTCTTGTTTGCTGTTTCTCGTTTCTATTTCTACTTTTTGAAAAACAGACTTGTTTGGTAACTGTTCATGTTTCTTATTCCCAAAATAAAAAAGAAATGTTTCTGAAATTGGGCTTCAAAATCAGAAACTCCAAAATGGAGTGTTTACTGTTCCGTTTCTTGTTTGTTATTGAACTTTTCTAATTTTGTTAGACTTGTATATATACTTTTCTGCACAAACGTCCCACATATTTTGCATTGGCACAATGATTAGAGGAAAGATTGATTTTTCTATCTTCCTTCACTTTCCAGGTTTGATCCATGAGTAAGTTTGTAAATTTTTTTTCTTTTTTTTCATTTCAGTTTTTTATTATTAAATTAACTTTTCCATTTTAATTGGGTCAAATATATATTTATATATTGTTTTAATTTCTTTTTTATATATATACAAATCATTTATTATTTTATTTTCAATATATAATAAATTTTATATTTATTTTTAAATTTAACTTCTATAAATAATAATGTTTATATATCTATTATAGATATATAAAATTTTAAAATGTTGCTTCTCAAAAAAAAAAAATTAAAATAAATAAAATAAAATGTTTAGTATGTGTATTTATATCTTATTTTTTAAATTTATTTATTTATGAATTGATTTTAATATTTTGTAACATGTGTATTTAAAATTTTCAGATTTTTTATATTACTTAAATATTTTTATATATTTTTTTATATTTGACATTTCACTTTAATATTTTAAAATTAAAACATTTTTAAAACATGCCATTTTTTACGAATGATTTGAGTTATTGTTAAATTCGTATTAAGATTTATCAATTTTTTTTTATTAAAAATATATATATTTATGCTAGAAGATGTAATTACTTTTTAATAATGATTTTTAAAATATTTTAATGCATGTAATAATAATAAATAAATAAATAACAAGAAACAAGAAACGAGAAATTGTTATCAAACAAGTTTGTTTCTGTTTCTTATTTTTTTTAAGAAACAAGAAATAAAAACAGTTATCAAACACATTCTTGTTTCTTATTCTTAAAATACAAGAAACAAGAAACAATAAACAAGAACTAAGAAACAAGAAACAGAAATAGGAACATTACCAAACTTATTGTCGAAGAAACTTGGATCATCCTTGTATTTTTTTTGTAAAAAAAATCCAACAATTTTTTGTATTGCTTTATTGTTACTCCATTGAAAAAAAAAATCCGGGAAGATTAAAAGAATTTTTTTGTGTGAAGAATGATTTTTGGTGTTGGTTGTATACATGGTTAGAATTGGTGTAATGTAATACTAATAAGTTGCAACTCTCTAAATATGAATCACATATAATATAATTATGGTTACCATGTTAATTATGGTTAGGCTGGGTTAGAGATTTACATTTGAGTGTGATTTGTAAACCATATATAAAGCTCATTATATGGGTGGGATTAGAACTTGAGAGGAGCCACCAATTTTGTAAACTTTTTTATGTTCATCTTTAATCAACAATTATGTTTTGAACTAGCTTAGAAATTTGAAATTGGACGTAGGAATGTTCCTCAACCCCTATACATCGGCATGTTGGTCTCTTCTCCACTTCTTCTATTTTCATGTTATAATCAATTTGTACTTTGATTTTGTATAAATTATTTTAACCTCAAACACGGTTTGTTACTATCCATGTTAAACATACAGTCTAGAAATAATGTTTTTTCATAACTCTTATTATAATAACTTGTACATTAAACAGTTTATCATAACTCGCTATTCTTAAAAAATTCTGTTGAGATATGCCTTGAACGATTTAGTGTCCTACGATTAGTCAGTTAGGGATCTCGTTGTCCGATCAGCAAGTAGGGGTGCAGGGGCAACGCCTTCGATTCGTAAACGAAATCTGAATTGGTGTTTCTATTTCGTATATGAGCCTTTTATGAAAATGGATCTTTTATCTGTAATAGGAATTTAATCAGAGTGCTTATATAAATTCGAATTAAAACTCTAACTCCCATGATGTTCATTGTGTATTTCGCCTCCCCTTAGTGAAATCGTGTCCCCTCTCTACCCGTGGACTAACTAACACAACGTTAGTGAACCACGTAAATTCTGTGTGTTCTTATTCTCTTTCTGCATTTTCTTTATCTTTGATTGTTTGTCGATTGTCGTTTTCATAACAAATCCACTGCTTATTATTGCCCAATCAATATCCCAATTATACGTCATTTATGTAAATGAGAATTGAGTTATTATAACTAAACTCACATTTGACCCGTTGATCACAATAATTGGTGAGTTGGCTAAGATCCAAATCCCTATTTCACATATTGCATTCGTTTGAGATTAACCATTTTTTTTCTATTATAATTATATGTACTTTAAACACCGTTTATTATAACTTATGTTTTGATAACCTACACCTTAACATTGTTTATAATAACTCCTATTATAATAATAAATACAGTGTTTGGACACAGATCGTGGAGTTTATGCATTATTTTGAGTAATGTAATATTGAATGCATTGCGGTGTAAGCAAAGCCAACCGAATCTGATTCCCAATCTCTTGTGTGAGTAACTTGGATTGGACTCAAAGCTCTCAGCCTCCCTATTCTAAACTTCTCAATTTCTACTCTTTTCATTCCCCCCTTCCACATCACTTTCTTTTATCTTTTCCTTCCTTTTTTTATTTATTTGCCCCACAAGAAAAAAGTGTCTCAATTTCACTTCAAATCCATGCTTCCTTAATTTCTATGTTGCTTTCTTGTTTGTCACTATGGAATTTTAAAATGTTTCTTTCAATAAATTCTAAAATTTCAATTTATGGGTTTACTAGATTATAAGTTTGGTCCATGCTTTTTAAAATTTAAAAACATGTTTAGAAGTAAAATTGAGAGCTTGGAGTTTTTTTTTGGACAATATTATTCATGGATTTAAATTGTCCATCCCTAGTTATTGCTAAACTCAAAAAAAAAAAAAAAAAAAAAAAAAAGGTTCATCAATTCTTCTTCTCAGAATTGTTATTGAACTTTCCCTATTTTCTATGTTATACAAGATTAATATAACATAAAAGCCCAACCCTTCATATGTTTTTATTTTTCTTGTATAATAAAATTTTCAATTCATAGTGTTTTTATTGTTTAAAACGGTCAGTAAACATAATAGTTTAACTATTGAATTATAAATTTGAATAATTTTTTAAAGTATTAATTAGAGAAAAAGGATCACAAATCTTACCTAGTAATTTTGATGATCAATCTACGATCGTGATATTAAAATGAATTATCATCAAATAATGAAATTAAACTGTTCTAACGAGTAAGGTATAAATTTTGAATCGCTTATGAAATATGTTATTGACTAAAAAACCAATAATACGCTACATGGTTCAATAATTTTATCAGCAAGCAATTAAAATCCCGAATATATGGATACATGCACTTTCCAAATATATGAAGCGTGTAAAATGCGAAGGAAGAGTAACAAAGGTCTAATCGGTGGACGACACGTCAGCATTGAAATATTTGTTTGCTTACCGAAATTGATAATGACAACTGACAAGTGATCTTTTTTCCCTTTTTCAACTCTATCGTCAAAAGAAATGATTGAACTTAGCAATAATATCATTAGTCTCTACTTTTTTAGAGTTATATATAATATCACTATTATTTTTATGACATGAGATAACGCTAATTTGAATAATGTTGACCAAAGTTTTTTTTTTGAATTTACCTAAGTAATTTTTATTAAAATAAGGTTGTTTGAAAGATAAAATACTATGTTTGGATAAACGTGATTGAATTAGTGGAAGTTGTAGAAAAAAATGTTAAATTTAAGAGTAGTTGAAAGGTATTATTGTGAGAAATTTTTTTTACTCTAAATAAACATAAGCTAAATTTTATCCTCATTTTTGCCCTTTCTCATGCATTTCTTTAATGTTAAAATATCATAATTAATATATTAACTATAAATCATTAGTATGACATTAAACATGTTGTCCATGTATAATCTCAAAAAAAATATATATGTTGTCAATGTGTGTATATATATATAAAATCTTAAAATTAGTTAAATAACAATGAGATTATATATATATATATATATATATATTTTAATTGAAACATGTGAGTTTAGTTGGTAGATTTTTTAAAAAAAATGATCAATGGGAATATATTTATAAAATTCATAAAAAAAACATTATAGAGAATAGTTTTTCCAAATAAAAGTTAATATAATACTTGCCATATAGATTAATTTCTTTATATCATATACAGACTAATTTCAAACTTTATAAAAATTACATACATTAGAATTAGACCTTTAAATAAGGAGGACAAGAATAAAACAAACCTTAAATATAAAGGTGCAAAATATTATCTTAACCTATATTTTATTTTATTTTTTATTTTTTTAAAATACTAGGCACCGAATCCTAAAAACACATTTTTGTTTTATTTTATTTTTTTCATCCTTTACAAGATAGGAATTTTTTAAAAATTCGTTGCCCATGATGATTGGTCCACTCACATTCTCTTTCATTTGCTCTTTACCAACAAAAAAAAAAGTGTAAAAAGTTCAATGATTATAAATACTTATGCCAGTTGTTGAAGAAAAAGTATAATTGAAATTTGTGTTTTGAGAAATAAGTAGAAATTATGTCCAACTTCCATTACTATTATTGTCTGTTTACCAATTCTAATTATGACCATATACCATTATTATTATTATTATTATTATTATATATATTCTTTTTTTTTTAGATTATTAATAGCTAATGTTATAGAACTTATATGAAAATATTTCATTTAAAAAAAAAAATTAGAAGTATACATTTATCTTTCTCTCTCTCTCTCTTTTTTTTTTTTTAAATTAAAAGTAAACATTTCTGTGTTTTCAAATTTATTTAAATTTTTTAAAAGACAGAGAGAGGGAAAAAAAGAGAGGCGTGGATAAGAAAAAGAACAAAAAGGTCAATAATGGCTTCCTTTGAAGATACGGAAGATTTAAGTATTTGAATCAATCCATGAAACGATTGCTTCTAAAGGGGTAATTACTTAAAAGCATAAACACTAACATTTTGCAGCTTTCTTCTCCTAATTATCATCAAGCCAACTTTAGCCTCCATCAAATCCCATCAAACCAACTAAATCAAGTGGCAATTTAAATCACACTTAAACTCTCTATTTGATTTGTGATGCAATAAAATGTTATTGCTAAAATCATTATTATTTTATTTTGAAACCAAATACAATTCTATTTTATTAGTTGGATGAAGTTTGGATAAGAAGTTAGTTCGAGGACCTATCTTGAAGAAATATTTTGAGTAGTTAGAAATTAAAATTTTTGTAATATCTCGTTTGGATGTAAATTTTTATAGAGGACTATCAACAAAAAAATTCGTTTGGATTTAGTAATTTTGTAGAAGAGTTAGAGACAATATTTTATTTGGACGTAAGTTTGAAATAGAAAGTTATTTTGAGTAGTTAGAAATAAATATTTAGAAATAAGTGGTTGAAGACTGAAGACCAAAGGCAAAGGTTTTGTTGAACATCATCGGGTGATTAATGCGATGGTCCTTAGCACATATTGAGATTTCTAGGAGTGGTTGGCTTATAAGAAACAAGAAAAAGAGAAGGAAGATCATGACATCATGGCGAAGGCAACCGAAGGGAAGGGACGTGTGATGATGCCTTTTATCCAGAGCACTAGTAGAATATTGAGTATTGATGGCGGGTGAGGCCCCCCATTAATTAAAAACAATGGTGGGCAAGAGTCCGCCATCAATAATGGTGACATTGTAGACAAACGATGGCGGGCACAAAAGGTGGCAGGCAATGCCTGGCACCAATACATTATTATGGTAGACGCAAAATGCCAGCCGCCAATACTTTATTATGGCGGGCACTTAATGCCCGCCACCAATACTATCTTATTCTAATTAAAATATTGCTAATCAAAACCCTTGCTCCTTCAACCTCATCAATTCTAGGAAGAAAGTTGTTCGCTCGATTCACACGTATACAATTAGTTAAGATTCTGATTTAATGAATGATGATGTGGAAGAGTCCTAGCTTCGGCAAAACGAACTGGATTCTAACTTTGCTAAATGTGTGATTCCCTACGAATGCGTAAGCATACGCAGTCTGGTTGCAGCAAGTTTTAATGTAAGTAATAGGTCATTCTTCACAGAGATTTTTAGATTTGTTTAAGGTCGGTTTAATGCAAGAGTTGAAGTAATAAGGTTGTGAATGAAATTGTATGTTGATTGCAATTAAATAAGCAAATGAATAACTAACAAGTAAATATATGAAGTGAAGTATCGGAAGGGTTAAAGGTTTTAGGGATTCGCTCAAACGAACAAACTAGTGAAGGCGAACACTAACAAGGATCCTTTGGTTCTCTCGAACACCTACATTCGGCTCTCTTGAGCACTTAGTTTGATTCTCTCGCATTCAAACAACTATTCTAACACATTAGCACCAGGCGAACCTTATCTCTAAAAATTCTTAAATTAGCAAGCAAGCCTAACAGTCCTGATGTCATACATGCAAGTTCGCTCTACCTTGGCTCTCTCGAATTAACACAGAGTTCATACAAATAGTTTGTCCACATAATGTATATTAATTGAAGTACAACATGCACAATAAGTTCAGTTCGCTAGTCCCTTCGCTGTCGCGAAATTCCTTACTTCCCCAAACCTCCCGACAACAAGTTTAGTTCTTCATACCCGAAAACATGCTTAATCGTAAAAGAAAAATGGGAAACATGGGCTTCTTTAGCAAGTACTTAATCGCAGCATGGTCTGTATAAACTGTTACTTTCGCTCCGAATAGATAGGGGTGAAACTTTTCTAGCGCGAATATCACCGCTAAAAATTCCTTCTCGGTGGTCGTATAATTCCTTTGTGCGTCGTTCATCATTCTACTTGTGTAGCACACCGGATGGATTAATTTCTCGCCTCGTTGTCCCAACATAGCTCCTAGTAAATAATCGCTAGCATCACACATGATGCAAAACGATTCTTTCCAATTGGGCGTTTGCATGATTAGAGCTGAGACCAAGGCGTCTTTCAATATTTGAAAAGATTTTGCGCACGCTAAGTAAAAAACAAATGGTTGACCCTGCACTAAAAGTTCACACAAAGGCTTAGCGATTTTCGAGAAATCTTTGATGAATCTCCTGTAAAACCCAACATGGTCTAGGAAACTCCTAATGTCCTTAACATTTTCCAGTTGTTGTAATTTCGCAATAACCTCTACCTTCGCTAAATGTACTTCCATTCCCTTGTTAGATACCTTGTGTCCCAGCATAATCCCTTCAATTACCATAAAATGGCATTTCTCCCAATTCAAAACAAGATTAGTTTCTTCGCAACGCTCAAGCACTTTTAACAAGTTTTCTAGACAATCTACGAATGACGTCCCAAACACTGTGAAATCGTCCATGAACACATCCATGCATTTTTCCACCAAGTCGAAGAAAATGGCCAACATACATCGCTGGATTGTTGCACAAGCCAAATGGCATTCTCTTGAACGTGAAAATTCCATAGGGGCAAGTGAACGTTGTAGCCCGAGTAGCCATCCAAGAAGCAGTAGTATTCTTGGCTAGCCACTCTATCTAACATCTGGTCAATGAACGACATCGAGAAGTGATCTTTCTTCGTCGCTGCATTTAGTTTCCTATAATCCATGCAGACTCGCCATCCGGTGACAGTGCGTGTTGGTATTAGTTCGTTATGTTTATTTTTAACAACGGTGATTCCCTCTTTCTTTGGAACACATTGTACAGGACTCACTCATTTGCAGTTGGCTATAGGGTAGATTACTCTCACGTCTAACCACTTGATAATTTCTTTTTTAAGCACTTCCTTTATTGCAGGATTTAATCTCCTTTGTGGTTCGACTGTGCGAAACTTTTATTCTTCCAACTGAAGTTTATTCATGCAATGAGCGGGGCTAATACCCTTCAAATCTGCTAACGTCTAGCCAATTGCTTGCTAGTGCTCTTTTAACAATTCAATGAGCGACATTTCATCTCTTGGCATAAGTCGGGACAAGATAATTACAGGCAGTGTTTCGCCATTACCAAGGTAGATATATTTTAGATGATATGGTAAGGTTTTCAGTTCTAAGGTTGGTGGCACTTCAATCGATGGTTTCATCGGCAGAGTAATTCGGTTAGATAAGTCTAGCGAGTTGCCTTCAGCGTACCAAATCTCGCCGACTTCCCATTCTTCATCAGATGATTCGCTTTCACTTGATTTTCTATAATCTGTATTCACATCCTGTTGCTATTCGCAGGATCTACTGGCGTACACTTCGCTACAATCTTCTTCTAGCGAAGTAATTACTGCACATTCTTCTATTTCGGATGGGTATTTCATCGAATCAATGATGTTGAATTTAATTCGCTCGCCATTCAGTTGTAATGTGATTGTACCCTCATAGACATCCACTAGTGTCCTCCCTGTTCGCAAAAAGGTTTTCCCTAAAATAACGGGAACATCTCGATCCGCTTCGTAGTCTAAGATAATAAAATTCGCAGGATAGGTAAACTTATCAACTTTCACTAAGACATCCTCCACCCTTCCTTCCGGCTTTGCTAAGGAACGATCGAAAAGTTCTATTTTTATTGATGTTGGCTTGGCTTCAACGATTCCAAACCTCTTGTAAACAGACAAAGGCATTAAATTGATACTTTCTCCGAGATCACATAATGCTTTCTCAATGTAGTGTCCGCCTATTGAGATAGGAATCGTGAAGGCTCTTAGATCTTTTTCCTTCACTAGAATTTTGTTGGTGATCATAGCACTGCACTCTGGATTAAGCGAGATGATCTTCACCTCTTGGACACTGTATTTTTCTGATAAAACATCTTTCAAGAATTTGGCATAATTCGGCATTTCTCGCAGTGCCTCCAATAATGGTAAGTTTATCTGTATCCCCTTCAATATTTTCATAAACTTTTCAAAGTTCAGATTGTCTTTTTTCTTTCTTAGCCGCTGTGGAAATGGTAGAGGTGGTGAAAACTTGATTACTTCGCTCTGCGTGGCATCTATGCTGGCAGCACAGGGTTCTTCAAGCACTGGTTATTTTTCTTTTTTTTCGATCGCCGCAGCGATGCCTTCTATCTTATCACCTTCCGGCTGATTATCACATTCTTTTGCACAGCCTGCTTCTAAAATTTCTTTGCAAATCTCGTTGTCAAGGGTTCGCCCTGTTGAAATAACCATCAGCTCCTCATCTACCTCTTCAGCATTTATCTGTTCTGAATTCGCTGTAATCACTGAGATTGCTTTAACATGCTCTTTTCCTTCACGTTTTGCGGTCTCGGTGTCAGATGGTAAAGGCCTCATAGGTCTCTATCTTAACTCATTTGCTAACTTTCCTATCTGAGTCTCCAATTTTTTCAAAGCGATTTGATTTTTCTGAATAGCGACTTGCTGATTTTGCAAAATGGTTTCATTTTTGGTTATGTTCTCTTTCAGCAAGCTTTCCAATGAACCATGTTGTGGTTGTTGGAATTGTTGATGTGGTTGTTGATTTCGCTGATTCTGGAACGAGTTCCACCCTTGATTAATTGGCATGTTGAACCCTGACGGATTTTCGTTGTGTTTTGGTAGGAAAACTTGATGATTTGAGCTTCCAGAACTATTAGACCAAGAGAAATTTGGGTGTTGTCTCCATCGTGGGTTATAGGTGTTTGAATAAGGGTTGTGCTGGCGATTTGTTTGCGCGTAGAACACTGAAGCGGTGTTGTGCGAGCATTGGTTATATGAATGTGCTTCGCCGCACAGGCTGCAAGATTCTGATATAAATCCTTGTTGTTGACTTTCTGCAAAGTTGACTTGAGCTAAATTTGCGTTCTTGTTTGTTCCATTTGAGCATTGTATACTTAGCAACAACTCTTTCATCTCGGCAACTTCCTGTTTCAAGTGTGAATCACCTCCTCCTTCATTCTGGTTTCTTGCCCTTGAGTCTTGGTGATAATCGTTCTTCCATTGAGCGGTATTAAGCTATTCGCTCCACAATCTCAATGGCCTGATTGTACGTTTTAGATAGAAGCGCTCTATTCGCTAAAGCGTCGAGCATCTTTTTCACTGCCTTGCTTAGTCCACCATAAAAGTATTCAAACTGGACACAGCATGGAAGACCATTGTGAAGACACTTTCGCTGAATCATCTTAAAAAGATCTTAGGCTTCCGGGAGTGACTCCCGGGTATTTTGGCAAAACTGCATAATTTTGTCACAAAGGTCCATCATTTTCTTTGGTGGGAATTACTTCAATAGGAACCGCTTTGCCAACTCTTCCCATGTTATCTCATGCAAGTTCTCCACATTATCTAGCCAGTCCTTCGCTTTTCCTTGCAGAAAATGTGCAAACAAAATCAGCCTCAGGTTATCGCAGGTCATATCTAGAATGATGAATGAATCACAAACTCCCATAAATTCTCGCATATGATTATGGAGGTCTTCGCAGGCTAGCCCGTGAAACTGTGCCTTTTGTTAGAGGAGCGTGTTCATCATCGGCTTGATCTCAAATGCTCGTACTCCGTTGTTCGGTCTAATTCCTCTTCTCATAATTTCCGTGAGGTTAGGTACAACATAAACTCTGACTTCTCCCTCCCTATTATCAGCCACATAATAGGGTTGGCGAGGAATTTATCTACGTGCTCATAATTAGGGACGACAGGCTAAACAGGTTTCGCCTCAACATTTCTAGCAGACCTGTTTAGATTGACATTCTGATTTTCTTTAGCCATTCTATTGGCTCGATTTCACCTTCTGTTTCCCCTTCTTCGAACTAGGTTTCGTTCTGGTTCGGGATCAAGGGGCTTCAAGATCTCGCGCCTTCGCATCCACTACGCGAATCCCCTGTAATGAGTGCACAGATGAGTTTCACGTTAAGTACTACTCTTACACTATTCTTCAAACCAAAAACAATATTCACAAAAATCCCCGGCAACGACACAAAAAACTTGTTCGCTCGATTCATACGTGTATAATTAGTTAAGATTCTGATTTAATGAATGAAGATGTGGAAGAGTCCTAGCTTTGCCAAAATGAACTATATTCTAACTTCGCTAAATGTGTGATTCCCTACGAATGCACAAGCATACACAGTCTGATTACAACAAGTTTTAATGTAAGTAACAAGTCATTCTCCACAGAGAATTTTAGATTTATTTAAGGTCGGTTTCATGCAAGAGTTGAGGTAACAAGGTTGTGAGCGAAATTGTATGTTGATTGCAATTAAATAAGCAAATGACTAACTAACAAGTAAATATATAAAGTGAAGTGTCGGAAGGGTTAAGGGTTTCAGGGATTCGCTCAAACTAACAAACTAGCGAAGGCGAACACTAATAAGGATCCTTTAGTTCTCACAAACACCAACATTCGGCTCTATCGAGCACTTAGTTTGATTCTCTCGAATTCAAACAACTATTGTAACACATTAGCACCAGGCGTCTCTAAGAATTCTTAAATTAGCAAGCAAGCCTAACAGTCTTGATGTCATACATGCAAGCTTGCTCTATCTTAGCTCTCTTGAATTAACACAGAGTTCATACAAATAGTTTGTCTACAGAATGTATATTAATTGAA
Source organism: Sechiopsis laciniata (assembly GCA_037833695.1). Classification (NCBI taxonomy): domain Eukaryota; kingdom Viridiplantae; phylum Streptophyta; class Magnoliopsida; order Cucurbitales; family Cucurbitaceae; genus Sechiopsis; species Sechiopsis laciniata. Next base: position 11,901,088 of record JBBMKA010000022.1, read on the forward strand.
GTGCAGCATGCACAATAAGTTCAGTTCGCTGGTCCCTTCGCTGTCGTGAAATCCCTTACTTCCCCAAACCTCCTAGCAACAAGTTTAGTTCTTCATATCCGAAAACATGCTTAACCGTAAAAGAAAAATGGAAAACATGCTAAATGATAATATAAGTTCAACGGAATAAGGATCAGCAAGAGAAGAAATTAGAAAACGTCTGAAAATGTTGATAACTTGCAAGATCCCAGGTGAAACTCCGGTTACAATAAGATTATCTTCGAAAAACTTAAGTTTTACACTAGAAAACAGTGAATGAGCTCGACAAAATTGCTCCGGTGGCTTAAAGACCAAACGAAAAACTCAACGAGAAGTAAACTTCGATCGGATGGGAAGACTAGACACAGAAATGCTTAGAAATGCAAATTGGCCGACGCTGAATTGAGGATGCTCTCGCCTTATATAGGCCTCCCGAAAATTTGCTGCTACATCTGCTCCACGATCCTCTCTGCAAAAAGGTTGTTCCACGATCCACTTTATCGGCTGCGTTAGAGCCGACACGAATTAACAGTGGAGATAAGCTTGGGAATCATGGATCTTTGCCACGCATCCTTGGGAGAGATATTTTCTTCTTCTCGATCATCAGCTTCGCTAAGCTATTCACTGATGTGATCACTGGTTGGCTTCTTTTATTCACTTAGAGGTCTTTAGCTTTATTGGGGTGGAACTGCTTCCCTCTGTTCCTTTCGTTTTTCTCTACTCGCTCTACCGAAGTTTCCTGCAACGAAATACAAGTATCAATTCTTTTTTATACACTTAGAAATAATTTCATTCAATTAAGCATGCTTCGCTGCAAGTAACTTCTTGTTTTCCTTTCTAGCAGACTTTCGTTAGATGTTTCGCTTTAGCTAAACTCTGGTCCGCAAGAGCGAATTTCTATACTTAATCAATTCAATTCAGCATTCTTCTTTTATAAATATCTTAATTTAAGCTACTTTAACTCTCAATTCTTGAGAGTTATCAACAGGCAAAGATTTGTGTAGTTTCATACTCTCTACCACCGCTTCTTCAGTATTTTTAGGAGAAATCGACACCTCCATCTCTCAAATTCAATCCAATCTTCAAAACACCCCAAAATTAAACAATCATTCAAAGCTTAAAAAAAAAAGAAGAAAAAAAAACCAGAACAACTAAACCAAAAACTTAAATCAACACAAAAATAGTAATCAAATCAACAATAGCACAAAAAAGAAAAAAAATCCACCAAAGATCAAGAGAAAACATAGAACCCTAAAGTTCAAATCTTCAAAAATTAGAGGAAAAATACCAGAAAAATAGCATATCAGATATGCCAAGTATGGATGAGTACGATAAATAAAGAAAAGGAATCTTACAAGTCAATAAATTAGCCACTAAATTCTTTACACTCCTGAATTACTTCATCTTCATCAAGAAGCTCCTTTAAGACCAAAACAATCTCCCTTGCAACAGATGAAATAAAATCCAAGTTCTCGAACTTCAATTTCCTTCCCATGATACGACTTTTTGAAGAAATAAAATGAAATTGAAATAAATCACAATACACAATCCACACTACAATAATGATGAATGCTCTACAACTACAACAACAAAAACAATAAAAAACATATGGATGAAGATGAAACGAAAGATTACTCACAAGCGACGTTGCGAACAATGCCTATTTTTCGAAAAGGGAAAGTAAAAAAGAAGAGGGTTTATGTCGAAAGAGGAGAAAGAGAAGCGGTAAGAGATGAAAGAGAAGAGGAAAATTTTGGTTGAAAAAGTCATTAACAAAAGATGGCGGGCATTGTCCGCCATCAAAAGTAATTAATGGTGGGCATATTACAGCCTGCCACCAAAAGTAATTGATGGAGGGCATTTTTGCCCGCCACCGTTAAAAATTAACGACACTCATCTTTGGTGGCGGGCATTGTCCGCCACCAAAAGTCCGGCTTTTTAAAAAAAAATTCAGTCTGTCATCTTTTCATCCGTGCTTTTTTACAATCTTTATCGTCCGCCATCTATTCTTGTAATTGTAGTAGTGGGGGAAGATGGTTGATGGAGAGAGGGCGAGGATACAAGGATGGGGCCTGCTTCTTTTCAATGTCAATGGAGAGTTTCAACCTCGTAAGAGGTGAAACGAAGAAGACGCATGATGTTAGAAAGAAGAGAAGGCATTAGGTGGGTTAGAAGTCATTATGTTGGGTGAGAAAAGTGATTAAAAAAAAAAGAATTCCTGAAACGACGATAGTTTGATGACATGTGGGGCTCTAGGCTACAACTGGTAAGCATGACGACTAGGGGCCAACATGTGGATGTACATCTTGTGACAGTTATTGGACTGTTTCTTAAACTAGACTATCAATTCGCCCAATTCAATCTAGTTCTCGATTTGGTCCTAGTGGACTAGGTTGGTTTCTAAACCAAACTCTTGTTTCGTCTAGATGGTTTGTCGGTCCGGTTCTTCAATCATCCCAACGACTCCATAATTCTTTTTCTTTTCTTATGTAGCTTTTGTGTTTGCTATACGTTTCTGTTTAAAGTCTCTCTCTTCTTTTTTTGCCACAGAAATTGGTTGTATGGTAGATTGGTTTATGAATGTTATGTTCTTAGGTTAAGTTAGTTGATTAAGGCTGATTCTATTATAAGAAGAGGAGTGTTTCGTGGAAGGGAAAGGATAACCCCATTGCCCATGTTTTATCCTTTGTTATGCTATTTTGGTGGGGTCCTTTTTCTTCGTTCATCGAGATAGATGTTAGATTATCCCTCAAAATCTTTCAAATCTCCCTTGAATTAGGTCATGGTAAGTTATTGCTCGATACAGTCGGAACTTTGTTTTTCCAATCGATTAACACCTTGAATCGAAAGTCTTAGTTTTTGTTTAGACTTTGCCTTGGTTTTGGCTCTTCCCAATTATAGGTAGTCACACTCTAGTTTGTGGAGATCAACTAGTTTGCCGTTTCATTGAAAGACTGAAATAGTTTGTTTAAAGAAAAAAATTCTTTATCGCTGATTTTTATTTTATTGTTTTGAAATCTTATCGCTAAAATTATTTAGTTGTTCGTTGATGTGAAATTGCTTATAAAGATTGATAAATAAAGCATTATGTGCAACCACCTACTTTTTAAAGTAGTATACCAAACTAAAACATTGTCATTAGGGTTAGTTTAACTATTTAGTTTTTATTAATTAATTAGTTTATTTTTTATATGTGGTACCAAATTGACTATTATTTGTTTGTAAGGACAAAATTTTATTCAATAATGTTAGTAGCGGAAGTAGTCTTCAAATATCTACCTTGATGGATTACAGCTACTTAATGGATAGTTAGTTGTTATAAAAAAAATATATAATAATAATGGATAGTTAGTTTGATTACTATTGTTAACAGGGAATTTAACAAATTTTAATGTTTATTTTAATTTTGTCAATTTTTAAAAATATTATAATTTTTATTATCTGTAGTTAATTTTATTTGATTGGAGTTATTAATTAGTGAGCTGAAATATATATATTTTTTTTGTTATATTTGAATTAGTTTTTGCAAAATATTTTCTAACTTTTTGTTATCCATAATTTTTTTTCATTTTATAATTATTTATGAAAAGTTTTCGCATATTAATAATATATAAAATTATTAATATTCTTATGCATATATTGAGTAAAGGTTGACATTACATATACACACTCTTACCTTATTTCCCATATAATTGGAGAGCCTTAAATAATCTCTACATATTGTTAGCTACATAAGTATTGATGCATCAATAAATAATTTCTATATATATTTAAGGGAATTTACCCTCAGCATACCTCTAGTATAATATTTGCAACATAATTTTTAAAATAATTTATTTACTACATATAATTTTTTATCAGTGATAAAACTCAACCAATGATAAAATGAGTCTACCACTAATTGAATTCTATTTGTGGTAGAACTCAATTAGTGATAAAACTCAATTTGGATTTTCTATTATAAATGAATTAATTTTGATTTTGTGATATAGATGGAAATATTTTGCCTTTTTTGCTATACATGCAAAATCCCCTATATTTAATTTGCCATAATTTGCCAACTATTACAAATCATGATAACCACTAAAGGTGTGTTCGGCTCCAGAGTAAAAATTTTGTAGGGTGGTATACAGAGATGTCCATTTTCTTTGTGGGCCAGGAGTAGACGGGGAATGAGGAAGTAAGTAGGCAGGAAAAAATCCCTGCAAAGTAAACGGGGAAGACAAGTAAATGTATTCTCCATCTCCAATTTTCCAATTCTCACCGTTTACATTTTCTATTTATTATTATTTTCGTGCTACTGTTAGTCGGTTTTCTTACCTTTACTTGTTTAAAAAAAAAAAAAACTCTTACCTTCACTTTTTTTTTTCTTACAGAACCAATTAACTAAATTGAAACAAATAGGGACAGTAGAACCACTGGGGTTTACCATTCCTCTTAAATCAGAGGCGTACAAATAACTTTTACCTTTACTAATTGACAGTGTTGTATTAAAAAAAATTAGCAGTGGTTGTACCTTTATTATCTCCCATATATATATGGGGTGTAAATTTAATTGAAAAAAGTACTCATTTTATTGAAAGGTAGAAATATGTAATGAAATTTATATTTTCTTTAATAATTAACTATCTAATTGTTTTTTTTTTTTATGAAAAATAATTAGTTGAAAATATTATTAAAAAAACTTATACAAATTAATATTAGAAAAAGAGAGAAAAGAATAAATGCGAAATTTTTTTGTGGAGAATCTCCGCCTCGATCCCCATAAAAAAATGATGAATTTTGCAGGAACGAGAATTGATTTTGGAGGCAGGAATGGGGATAGGGAAGCCATTCCTTGACCCCGTCCCGCCCCGTAGACATCTTTAGTGGTAAAGTATGATAAATATTTTGTAGGGTTGTATAAAATATATGAAGTTAGTGTTTGGGGTACAAATATGACATATGAGTATATTGAAAATCAATATTTGGGGTGCATATATAATGATGGATGTACTGAAAATTAGTATTTGAGGTACATATATAACATACTAAAAATGAGTGATTGTCATACATGTATGATATAAGCTAGGGAGAGAGTATTTGATGCAAAAGAGTTTACTTAAAAAAACTTAAGTATGTTAATTTAAATTTTATTTGTTTAATTTTTTGTAATCACCCACATGAGTTTAGTTATTCGGTTAACATAAATATTCGGCTTGAAAAAGTCTCTTCCATTTTCAAAGTTCTCTAAAAACACATTGACACGAGATTAAAAAAAAAATTGAAATTGAGTAAATGTGTTTTCTTTAAAATAAAGAATAATTTTAAAAAATAAAAACTTGACAAGAAACTTATCATAAATATCAATGTTATTTTTTATTAGGTTAGATGTTGGGTTCAAATCTCAATAAAAATAATTTTAAATTTTTCATTAAAAATAAATAAACAAAAATTGATTTTAAAAAGGAAAATAAGTTCTAGATTTACAAAAAAAAAATTCGGTTTGCAATTGGGCAGGGTGACTCAAGCAAGTGTGTCTAAATGAAACTTGTACGGGTTAAATGAAAAAAGTGTGCGCCTCAAACTAACATCTCAAACAATAATATAAGTCGTCAATTTCAGCCATACTAGGCTATACCAAGTGGCCAAATATATTAATAATGAGTATATTTATATTTTGATAGAACCATAACAAATATATTTCCTAACTCAATAGATTAAAAAATCATTTGAAGAAATAAGAAAATAAAAAAGAGAATATTAGTAATTTAGAAATAAGAAAATAGAAAAGAGAAAATTAGAAAATAGAAAATAAAAAAAGTACATATTTAGAAAATTAGAAATAAGAAAATAAGGGGCTGTTTGTTTGGCATATTTAGGTAGAATTTACTTTTAAGATTTATTAACTTCTTTTCGAAAATCTACATCCAAACCAGTTTTTATTAACTTCTCATCATTTTTACTTTTAAAAATAACTCTCATTTTTAACTATTTATTTTTAATTATTCATTTATAATTACTCAATCATTTCTAACCACTTATTTTTAATCATTTCTTTCAAATCAATCAAAATAACTCATTTTGTAACCATTCATTTTTAATCATTTCTTTTTTAAGTACTAAAAATAAATACTTATTTTAAATCTACGTCCAAACAAGATTTTGACTCTAATTCCTCTATACACAAACTACATCCAAATGAATTTTTGGCACAACTCTCAATTTTTAACTCTTTAATATAACTTCTTAATCTAAATCCTACATTATGTCAAACAAACTGCTCCTAAGGTGATACAAGAAAGAAAAGAAAAGTACACAAAACTGACACAAATACTAAAAAAAAGAGCTAGATTTGGCTGTGCTGCGACACATGGAGCTACTTAGCCATACAAAAAAAAAAAAAAAAAAAAGAAGTCTTATAAATAAAAAGAGATTTTTTTTAAAAAAAGAAAAAATGAATTTGTGGTTGTTAAAGTGACACATCAACAAAAGCATATGTGTGGTTGTACCCTAGGCTCCATTCAAATCTTTCACTAAAAAAAACAAACTTGAAGTGGTATAAAGGAAGTCCGGTAGGTGAGCGGTGTAAAAGAGATCAAATAGTTGTGGAAGCCAGTATAAAGGAGGTAGATGGGGGCGGGCAGATTAAATCATACCCACCCAAGTCGGCCGAACACGGCCTAAACTTTAAAAACTAAATTCAAATGAGTTTTTATAATTACTCAAAATAATTTTTTATTTTTACCGCTCAAAATAACTCTTCATTAATAATCGCATATTCCTAATCATTAATTTATAACTACTCAAAATAACTTCTCAATACTAACTATTCATTTTTAATTATTTATTTTTATCTTTTTAAAATAACTCATTTTAACCATTCATTTTTTAACTACTGAAAATAATTACTCATTTTTTAATCCACATCCAAATAAGTCGTTGTCTTTAACTCTTCTACAAAAAAAATAAAATAAAATAATAATAATAACTACATCCAAACGAGTTACTCTTAATTTTTAACTACTCAAAAATAATTTCTCAAACTAACTCCTCAAAACACCTCCTAGTGATACTAAATATATTATTTACCTTAAACTAAACCTAACATTAACTTCTTTTGGGTTGTTTGTTTGAGATATTTAGGTAGGATTTAGTTTTAAGATTTATTAACCCCTTCTCATTTTTACTTTTAAAAATAACTCTCATTTCTAACCATTCATTTTTAATCATTCATTTACAACTACCAAATCATTTCTAATCACACATTTTTAATAATTCATTTCAAATCATTCAAAATAACTTATTTCTAACAATTCATTTTTAATCATTTCTTTTTTAACTACTCATTTTAAATCTACATCTAAACAAGATATTGACTATAACTCTTCTACATAAAAACTACATCCAAATGACTTTTTAGCACAACTTTTAATTTTTAACTACTCAATATAATTCTTTAACCTAAATCTTACTTAAATATGTCAAACAAACTCTGTTTTTGTTTTTCCTAATAAATACTAAAAAACGAATAAAATAAACGAAACTTCCCATTTTCAATTTGATAATTAAAAACAAAATAAATAAACAGAAGTTTCCTTATTCTGTTCAGCGTGGGAGTTGGCTCTACAAAGACACCACGTTGGCGTCGAATCCATCGAATTTCGTCTTCCAATTATTTCCTTTTCTTTTTCTCTCTCAAAGTTCATCAGATTCTTCTTGCTTCTCCCACTTATATAATTTGATCGCAATCCTTCTCTTCTCCCACTAAGTTTAATCCTACGCTTTCTTTCCCCTTTTTCCCAATTTCATTGCCGTTGCCAAATTCACATCTGGATGAACTTCGAACCGTGCACGAAACTGGAGACAGATCATTTTTGGAGTTTTTGTTTCTGAATTTTGAAGAGTTTCGCTGACAAGTAAGGATCGAATTCTAAAATCCCTTTTCACAATTTGCATCCCTCTATTATAAAATCCCCTCTGATTTGTTTTCTTTACTCCACCAAGCTCCATCGCTCGATTTTACTCTTTTTTTGTTGCGATTTTGAAAACCCGTTTGATTTGTGTTGTTTGGATTAATGGGTATTGTCTAGAATTAGTAAATTAGCTTTGAATTTGAAGGAACATTGCTGCGTTTCTGGAGCCACCGAATAATTAAAACCCCTGTTGTTACAATTCCAGCAAGCTCTATCGCTTGATTTTACTCCTTTTTTGACGCGATTTTGAAAACCCGTTTGATTTGTGTTGTTCTGATTAATGGGTATTGTCCAGAATTAGCGATTGAAGGAACATGGCTACGTTTGTGGAGCCACCGAATGGAATGAGATCCATGGGGAAGCATTATTACACAATGTGGCAAACTGTGTTTGAAATTGATACTAAGTATGTTCCAGTTAAGCCGATTGGGCGAGGAGCATACGGTGTGGTGTGTTCTTCAATTAACCGAGAGACGAACGAGAAAGTGGCGATCAAGAAGATTAACAATGTGTTTGAGAATCAAATCGACGCCATGAGAACGCTGAGGGAGTTGAAGCTTTTGAGGCACATAAGGCATCAGAACGTGATTGCTTTGAAGGATGTTATGATGCCGATTCATATAAAAAGCTTTAAGGATGTTTATTTGGTTTATGAGCTCATGGATACTGATCTTCATCAGATTATCAAATCTTCTCAGTCCCTTTCCAATGATCATTGCAAGTATTTTATCTATCAGGTATGGATTCTCATTTGATCTTAGTTTTTGTTTATCTCTCTGGAGTTTTGTTAGTTCTTAGTTTTTCAAAGACAAAGAAATAAGGTAGGATGTGATGAAAATAGTAATTTCATTGACATTTTGCTGTTGCTTGATCTAACAAAAATAGTAATTCATTTGCTTGATCTAAATTTCTGAGGCTTGATGTTGCTGCTAGTTAGGTTTGTGCTGTCATCTATTCAATAGTATTTTAAGAGAGTTGCTGTTATGAAGAATCAAAATAACAATTAAAGAAAATGTGAGACAAAATACAGAGCAATTTACGTGGTTAACTTGTGTTAGCTGCTGCATTCATGGGCAGAGGAGAGAAACTAATTTATTTAGGATATCCTGCTCGCTAACCAAAAAGTGAGATCTCCTAACTAAGCAATTATAGGGTAACATAGTTCAAGGCATCTCAAACAGTTTGCCATGAAATTTCTGTATATGCTAAATGTGATGTGATGTCTGGCTGAGCTCTAAGGTCTGATTATGGTATTTCTTCTTGTGTATTACAGTTGCTTTGCGGCTTGCAGTATCTTCATTCAGCAAACATTCTTCACCGGGACTTGAAGCCCGGGAACCTCCTCGTCAATGCTAACTGCGATCTGAAGATTTGTGATTTTGGGTTGGCACGAACAAGTATAGGCCGTGACGAGTTCATGACTGAGTATGTTGTTACTCGTTGGTATCGCGCACCAGAGCTTCTTCTCTGCTGTGACAACTATGGGACTTCCATTGATGTATGGTCTGTGGGATGCATCTTTGCTGAGATTCTGGGTCGACAACCTATCTTTCCGGGGACGGAGTGCCTCAACCAACTCAGCTTAATCATCAACATTCTCGGTAGTCAAAGAGAAGCAGATATCGAGTTCATCGACAATGCAAAGGCCAGAAAGTTTATCAAGGCGATGCCCTTTTCGAGAGGAATACACCTTTCACATCTATATCCGCACGCTGAACCTTTAGCTTTAGACTTGCTGCAGAAGATGCTTGTGTTTGATCCAACGAAGAGAATTACTGTTGATGAAGCACTACAACATCCATACATGTCGGGGCTGTACGACCCGAATCTTAATCCACCAGCTGAGGTTCCACTCACTCTCGACATTAACGAAACACTTGGGGAGCTTAAGATCAGGGAAATGATGTTGAATGAGATGCTCTATTACCATCCTGAAGCTGCTCAAGCCTATTCTTAAGGTACAATTCTCTCCGAAGACGCCCTTCTAAATGTGATTGAATTCTAATGTTATATATGAGTTCATCGGTATCGTTTCGAGAGCTTTTGTTAGCAGCATTAACGTATTAACTCGATTGTTGCACTTTGCCAACTTGTAAATATAACTAAGGATTACTGGATCCAGAAGAGGTTTAAAACTATTTTTGTCCTGAGAATGTTTCACATTTTCTTCAACAGAACTAAACGATCATTTGAATGTGAAGAAGTCTTTTTTGGGTTCAAATATATATGGATTTTGTTTGTGTAAGAAAGTGTTGGTCTCTCACTTCCCTCTTTCCAGCATTTGCTTTGTTTCATTTTGATTCTGTTTTATTTTTTAGAGAGTTATTGGCATATGAATGCTTAGCAGAATGAGTGCTTAAAATTCATGGATGAATATAGAAAAACAAAATATTAATGGATGGATATGAGTGCTTATCAATGAACAGAATGAGCATGTTCTGTTAATGAGATAACAGAATGAGCATGTTTCACCATTTATTTATGTACATCTTCTTGTCTTAATATCGAATCTAAAAACATATATATATTAAAAATTGAATTCCGTTGTTAAATATTGAATTCAATTATATTCCTTAAATACTATGATTCTATTATTATATTATTATTATGATTAATTAAGCAATTAACAAAATCTCTGTACTATAGTTGTTTTTAGATGCTGTCCTAATGAAATCATCAACAACTACTAAAAATGTGCTTTTTATAAAGTACAATTTCGTTAATGGTTTTCCAATATAAGCATAGTTTTGACCATATACAAGTATCGCCATCCATTAGGAAGTTGAAAATTCCGATTTTTCACAACACATACGTCCAAAAAAAGGAGAAAAAAAGTTACATAAAAATTACCTTTTGACAAAATTCCAAAATATTTTTGTGTTTTAACATATTTTAAATGGAATTATAAATGACAAAAATAGCGTTTTAACTTACTTTTAATCTTGAGGTACAAATTTATCCAATTATATTGAATTTAGAACTCAATTCAAGAAAATAAATATAATACAAGAGGTTATGGGAGAAAATTAGTCAAACATAAGTTCAAAGACAAAAGCTCAAAACAACTAAAGGACTCTATCCCAAAAGACTTAGCCCAAGAAAAAGTCCAAACAGAAATTCTAGAGCCCAAAAACAACCTTCGAGACGCTGAGGTTAAATTAAGCGAACTCCAAAAGAAGAAGCTAAACGAGCCAAGGATCAACTCTTAGCCAGGCTTGGTCTTGCCGTTAACAATTAAAGGGAATATATCTCACAAGAGTTGAACATAAGTTACCGAATGAGGGCCGAGCATGGCCTAGCTGACCCCTAAGTGGGATCGACTAGCCCATCATTGACTCACTTCGAGTCATAGATCTTCTACTTAAGGGTAGATCTTACACTCAACACAAACCCTTTTTGGAGTTCTATGCCTTTAATGACTTGAACGTGTGGAAGAGGTAAGAGGCAAGATCGAAGGAAGAAATTATGCACATTATACAAACATAATAAAGAAACAAGTAAGAACGTAATGGAAGAACGATGAACGTTACGTCCTGCAAATGAATGTAGGAATATAATACAATCAATGTTACAAATTATCATTTAACTTGTATTAATGGTAGGCAAAAAGACATTTCTTGACAATCTCAGCATATCAACTGGTTGCGGTTACAAAACAAACAAATTATAAATGGAATAAAGTTGTTTCGATAATACTATTCAGTAATACTATTCAAAATATTTGAATTTGCTAAAAATACTCTACGTAGTTATCAGGGTGTCTTATCTCTTCAATTTTCAAATGGATTAAGCAATTGTCACAGTGTTAAATCAATCAAACTCAAGGTATATCATAACTAAAGCAACCTTCAAAACTCATTAAACTTTAATGTGAATAGTCATCTAAACTAGCTTAGTGGTCAAAAAGACATTGAGAAACTAAAAAGTGATGAGTTCAATTCAAGGCGTCCATCTATCTAAGAATTATTTTCCTACAATTTTCTTGACATCCAATATTGTAGGATTAGGTGGTATATTCAGTGACATTAGTCGAGGGGCGTGCAAACTAGTCTCAACAATCACGAATATAAAAAATAATTATTTGATAAAGGAGGGGAGTAAGCTCATTAATCCTCACCAATCTTGATCAAATCCTTCAGTTTTTTAATGGAGGATCCTCAAAATAAAATAACTTTTGATTTTATGAGTGAATGATGCTCCAATCACACCCTTTAACCTTCTAGACTCAAACTGAACAACCGATCTTTAGGGACCTAATTTCCTTAAGCTCAACTTAGAAACAATACACATCACAGGTTCAGTTTTTCGATTTTTCGATTTTTTGGTATTTTGTTGCACCCCTAATTCTTATTTGGGTTTGGGTTAATATACAAGTTTGTGTTTTAAAAAAGTAAAATTTAACAAAATCCCTAGAATTAATTTGGACACAAAAATTCATTTATGTTTGATTTTTTTTTTCTTTAAATATCAATTAAAATTTTAAATTCTTTATATAATATTTAAATATCATTATTGCCGTTCAACGAATGTTATAAGTTTCATGAACAAGGATGAACATGAAGATTGAATCAACAATTGAATTTAACCTATGTAATTAGTTATATGAGTCCATTTAAATCCAATAAAAAAAATAAAATCTCACCATTCTTTCAATGTCTACCCTTAACAATCTCAAAATATTTTAGTTTTTACCTCATTTTCTTTTTTTACATTCTATTTTCTCTTTCCTTTCATTTTTTCATTTTAGTCCATCTATCTTCGATGGACGTCATCGTCAATCACCTCCACCAACACTACCTGTTGTCGTGTCATCGACAATTTGAAACAAATAAGTCTTAAATAGAGTGTCCATGAAGTATCTGTTGTGTCCATGAAGTGTCCAAAATTAAATATAATAATAATAAAGGAGGGGACGAAATTTTGAGTGTCGGACACGTGTTCGAAGAGTGTCCGGAAGTATTGATGTCGAACACGAGTACGACATGGATACGTTGTCAAAATAGAAGTGCCCATGCTTCCCAGATGGCTACAATAAGTACAAATAGCCATAAACATAAGAGTATAACTTACATACTAACAACACTACACACTTTCTAAAGCCAAATGAAATAATGGAACTCTTGGATAATAGGATGGTTGTCATAAGGTCCTAAACTAGAAAATAAGATTCTAAGGTTATAGGTTAATTTAAAAGGGTTAACAAAAAAACTAAAGTTAAAACTGATTTCAATCTCTGAAACCAAACAAAAGCTTCCAAAACACTTTCTTAAACATAGGACTAAATTGTTGCACTTAAGAACATTAGTAATTATGGCTTAATTGAAACCTTATCAGCCATAATTCATTGATGAGAGGACAGAAATGACATTATCCAGAAGTGCTCTAAAAACAGTTATACTAATTTATTTTATCAAGGTGAAAACAAAAATTTGATAAAAATGTTTGACAATACCACCATTTA
>JBBMKA010000022.1:11914621-11927545 GCA_037833695.1 Sechiopsis laciniata
CAAAATACACTTAAATATCAATGGGTAAAAGACCCATTTACCCATCCATTTTAAACTTATTACAAAAACTGCCATCACCCTCAATTAAATTTCATTTAATTAAAATAGCACCACAAACTTGGGTTATTACAACATAACTGCATCATTTATATGACATATTATTATCTACACAAATCGTGTGAAGTATGTACAAGTACCTCTTGAGAAATTAGCAAGTTTTTTCTCTATATACAAATAATCAAAATATCTTTTTATTAAGAATAGAACACGTGTATATTATATTTTTCAAAACTTTTTTTTTACATAATTGCTTTACTTATATAACATATTATTAACCACACAAATTGTATGAAGTATGTACGAGTACATCTCAAGAAGTTGTTAAGTTTTTTATCTATATAAAAATAATGAAAATATCATTTTATTAAGAATAGAACATGCATTTAATATTTTTTCAAAACATATTTTTATATAATTAATTGCATTACTTATATGACATATTATTATCCAAACAAATGGTGCGAAGTATGTACAAGTACAAGTACCTCTCGAGATGTTGACAAGTTTTTTCTCTATATTAAAATAATTAAAATATCCTTTTATTAAAAATAGAACATGTGTTTAATATACTTTTCAAAACATTTTTTTACATAATTGCATTACTTATATGACATATTATTGCCCACACAAATGGCATGAAGAATGTACGATTATTTCTCGAGAAGTTGGCAAGTTTTTTCTCTATGTAAAAATAATCAAGATATCCTTTAACTATCATGGAGTGGTTCAAGTGGTCAAAGAGGGTCTCGGGGTGCTGAAGGTGATGGGCTCAATTCATGGTGGATACCTATGTAGGAATTAATTTCCTACAAGTTTCCTTGACATTCAAATGTTGTAGGGTTAGTCGGTATGTCTCGTGACATTAGTCGAGGTGCGAACAAGCTAGCCCGGACAGTCACGGATATCTAAAAAAAATCAAGATATCCTTTTGTTAAGAATAGAACACATGCTTAATATATTTTTAAAAACATTTTCTTAAATAATTGTATTACTTTTATGAAATATTATTATCCACACAAATAGTGAGAAGTATGTATAAGTACCTCTCAAGAAGTTTACAAGTTTTTTCTTTATATAAAAATAATCAAAATATCCTTTTATTAAGAATAGAACATGTGTTTAATATATTTTTCAAAACATTTGTTTACATAATTGCATTACGTTTATGACATATTGTAAGAGCTTGTTTCTTTTGAAAATTATTATTGTTTATTGTTGAAGAAATTATTTTTTTTCTTATTAATGCCTTCCCTTGTTTTACCTCTTTTTTATTATTATTATTGTTTGGGAATTTAAATTGTGTGTGTTTATTTTGGGATGGGTTTTTTTTAGGGTTTTGGTGTGTGGTTATACCCTTGCCTAAAGAGGAAATGTCCCTTTTTGTTTAAATATTAGAGTTTTGGTTCTTTTTTTATTTCTCAAACTCCAGCCGTCCAAATCCCATCCTCCCTTGAGATTTGCGCACAAAAACACACAGCTCAGCCCTTCATTGCCGTCGCCACCTGTCCCTAGCCACCGCAGCCACATGGATCGATCCCAGCCATCCGTCTACACTAGCCTTCACGCAGATCGTCGCCACATGTCAGTTGCTAGGCACCTCCCCGTCTTCGTGCAGAAATGCCCAGTTTGACGTCTTCCTCGCATGAGTCCACGCTGCCGACGAGCACCCAACCACCGTTCTTCCGATCGCAGCACGCTCACACTGTTGACACCACCTCCCAGCCGGTGTTTCGCTGCCACCGTCGCCGACTAGCACGCCGTTAATCTCCATCTCCGTCAAGCAAGTCACAAGCACTTCTCTCGTTGTGGGTTTCGGTTCCAAGCACTCCCGAGCCTTATTCTTGTTATCACCTCTTCTCTCCTTGTAAGTCACCTTCTCCAACCCTCATCCTTCGAAAACCCTCTTTCTCCATGGATTCCAGCAAAACCTCCAAGCTTAAATCACAACTTCTTTTGTTGATTTCCAAGGCTAGGGAGCTCCGTTTGGTAGATCCGTGATCTAGAGACCGAGATCTTCGAAATGAGGTATGACCCGCTTCGTTTCGCAGCCATGTGCCACTGCTAGCCACCATACGCCACCGCCGCCGCTGTGCTCTAGCGAGGTGTTTCAAACAGTAACTTCTCCTCGATCCCGTGATCCTAACCCCCTTTGTGGCTTGTTAAGCTTATCCCTAACGAACTCCCAGCGTGGTTTTTATGTTTAGGTGACCTGAGTTTCATCCTTAGCTAGCGGAGTTGTTTTGAAATTCGGTCAAATCGTCGGAGAGGTAAGAGGTTTCATTATGAGTTGGGTGTGGCAATTTCTTGGCGAGTAGTGGCATGACTAAGGTATTTTGAGCTTTAGCACGATTAAAATGCATGTTCGGTCTTGTTTGTTTATGTATACATGTTCTGTTGTGCGTGGCATGTTAGAGATAGCTCCGTTCTAGGTCCATTGTTGCTTTGTTTATGATTTTACATGATGGTGTTGGACTCGAAGACTGTAGAACCTGCATCTAGTATTGTATTGTGTTATTTTCAGGCCATGGACCATGCTATAATCTTGTGCTAGTTTAGGGACTCGTGTGCACTCTGTTATTTTATTCATGTTTCTATTCCACTCGTTTGAATCGCATGTGCCATGTTTTTTTACTTTTGCTTGTTTTTCATTGTGTACATGGGAAGGGAGGCCAGACATGACCCGCTTGACCCTGACACCTACGATAATGGCACGGTACGTGAGAAGGAGGGCAGTCATGACCTGATTGACTCCGACACGTACTGGAAGAGGCCATGAAGACAGATAATGGTGCGGAGAGATGCCTGTCGGTGTGCCTGTATGCCTATCAAGATGTTTTATGTAGACAGTCGGCCCCCGCATGCCCGGGGTTAGCAAATGGCACCCTTGGCCCGAGGTTTAGGGTTCTTATGTGGATTTCTTCACTCGTGGCCCTTCCTGATATGTTCAGATGCTTTGCACGGCATTCGTGTATGCCCTTGCTGACATGACCTAAGTGTCGTTGTCTTGCCCGAGATTCAGGGATGTTGTGTGTTCCCCTCCCTCGTGGCGGGTCCCTGACAGTGGTCAGGCTACCCTAAGACATTCGTGTATGTCTCCGCGGATACGGTATGGGACGTGTCCCGACCCGAGACTTAGGAAACTTGTGTGTTACCCTCACTCACGGTCCTTTTCCTGACAGAGATCAGAGGGCTTGTTGGCATTCGTATATTCCCCTGTCGTCACGGTATGAGTACCGTTGACCTAGGTATTTGATCAGTGGGTCGACCCTACTTTTATTTGGATTGTGTTCTTAGCTCGAGTATTCGAGTCTTGTTATTGCTTGCATGATTTCTCCCATAGTGAACTTCTTACTGGGTATATATATTTATATATGTACTCACCCCTTATATCTTTCAAGTATGGGAGCACACCGAGGTGGCTGACTATGGAGCTGTATGATCGTGGGCACGACGTCATTTTCTTCCGCATTATTTTATTGTATTTAGTTATTTTGGATTCGTACCATGTTTTCTATCTTGTTTTGGACATGTTTTGTTGTTATTATGCTTTATGACTTTTCATGGGATCCCAAACTTCGTTTTTAGAACTGTTTTCAGCTTTTTAAGACTATCTGTTTATTTCACGAAATGAGAATGCATGTCGTGCCGTTTTATCTTAATTTTTCTCCAGTCATGCATAAGTAACGTCCTCATTAGAGTCCTTTTAGAAAGTCGGGTTGTTACACATATTATATCTATACAAATGGTGCGAAGTATGTACGAGTACTTCTCGAGAAGTTGGCAAGTTTTTTATCTATAAAATTATCAAAACCAAGTTAACATGAGTCTAAACCTAAGTCCTTAACTTGATGTATGAAAATACCAAGTAAACATGACAGGGCATGAATCATAAAAATTAAAAATTAAAAAAAAATAAAAATAAGTAGCCTGAGTGTAAGTAAAATCCATAAAACTATAAATAGTATAATTCATAATATGTCCACAAATAGTTCAGCATAATAAAGTAAGATTAGAAATAGAGTCTTTAAAAGATAATGCAACGACTCTCATTGTCATCAGTAACAACTTTTATTGAGAGTTACCACACAGCCAAGTCTAACCAGGACATATGGACGTGCTCGAACAATCATGCAAGTCCACAATTGGAGCCAACATGCAATATAGCTGATATCAGGCAAATATACGAAGGCTCATGCATATAAGGATATACAAATAATGAAAGATGTAAAGCTACATGTTTATCTTAGTTCAAACAATAATATCATAAAGTAGACACTGAATGCTCTCAATAAAATCAGTATAAACTTATAAACATCCAATGCATCATGCAACAGTACATGATAACATCAATCAGCCAAGTACTTGTAATAACCACAGGTTTCGAGCTGGGGTAAGGGTCTATTACCATTGCTGAAATCCATGAATTAGTTCTCTAGAATAATCTCAAGTCTTCATAGAGTCAATCCTCAACCATAATCCCTAAACATACAAACGAGTAACAACTAGAACCTAAAACCATAATTATATAGGCTCGAAATATCAAAATTAGCCAAAATACGAAAAGCTCAAAAAATACTCTAGCTACACACGGTGGCGTGTGGAGTACGAAGGTAGAGCGTTGCTCTCAGACGCAACACGCACGTGCAGATAACATTCTTAACAAACAAAAAACTTCGTGCACGCGTTCATGACTCGGTGACGTAACAAGTTGCTTGACTCGATGGGCAAACTTTAGCTCGGATTGACAGAACGATGCGTTAACATGTAACTCTTCGAACGAAAAGTTACAACAGAGAAAATCACGATTCACGATGGCACTACGTGACTTATCGGACGCGAATGATAGACGAGATTGTGATGGCACCATGTGACGGTGACATTTTAAACAAAGAAAGTAAGCTTTAGGAATCGACAGCAGTTATACTGTTTTGTGAAGGATGGACGTGTTGACAACGATGGGCGGCATGACAGTATCTATGAATGGACAGACAAATAGGAACTGCATGACATGATTTCAGATAGAGCACAACAGTAAGTAACACAGACTTCGAGGTTGATGATGGTTGCGTCGAGATTTGCATAGTGAAGGTTGTGAGAGGTAAAAGAGAGAAAACAATGTCGGCTAGGAGGAGGCTACAATGATTGTATGAAAAACCTAGGGATTGGAGAATAAGAGTGTTTAAATACTAGAGTTAAGTTCCACTTAAGTACTAAAATATTGGTTTTAAGGAAAAAATAGCACTTTACCTCTCAAAGACAGGGTTCCTTAAGCCCGTGAAAAGTCATTTAAGCAATTATAACCCTCTCGTCCAATCTCACGAATCCAAGACATACCTTATATACAAAATGGAAATTTTGAGGCTTTATAATACGAATTAAACTACCGGTTTATTGTATTCACATGAAGCAGCAATTACAAGAAGCAAGAAAAGAAGATTCCAAAAGGCTTATAAAAATTACAATGCAAAATTTTAAATAATGGACTTTTCATATTTCATATTTTAAGACTTTTTTAATTCAAAACTTGTCAATCATGCTCATAATTGCAAGTGTCCTAGAAGAGTTAGAAGGAAATAAATAATTAATTAATTAATCGATTATCTTTTAGACATTTTAATCATTTAATGATTAATTAATTATTAATATGTCTAATATATTAATAAATGCCCTCAATAATATTTTTCTAATAAATATTTGCAATTAATAAACTAGCCTTCACTCTCAATTTCTCTCAAACTCATCAAGTTCTCAAAGCCTTCGCTGACACCCTCATGTCGGTCATTGCCACCACTCAAATATTGCACCACTCTGCCCTCAGCCAACACCCATTAATAATTGTCCTAAATAATTTTTATCCAATAAATATTTCTAATTAATATATTAATTAGTTCTCTTTAATTAATATTCATCTCATAAATATAAATTAATTAATATATCTAATATATTAATAATTAGTTTTATGTATCAAATACATTAAACTTAATCTCTCATATTAATATGTTTAACATATTAATCAATTAGTTTGAACGATTCAAACTAAACTTTCTATACCTTCAATCTACTATTCTAATGAGCTAGCCTGGAGACATATGAACCTACAGGTTGTTAACTATAGGCTTAACCCACTAAAGGCATGAGTTGCACTCTAACGTACTATAGGGTAAGTTATGTCCATGGATATAATCGGACTTCTACGAACTTATTCTTCACGAGTTGTTAATAAATTACAGTTAAGTTAAAAGTTTGTTTTACCCCCTACAAATATATATTTCTCTTTACACCAACTACATTGATCACCCTATGGAAACCATTAACAAGAATCATTGCGAGCTACCAGCGTCCCCTACTACTACCGACAATTACTATGTGACCACTGTCAACACTAGTATGTAATTAATCATAATGTTTTAAATAGAAAATTGAATTTATTAGTTCATGGGGTTTAGTAGTCATCATTGATAGTTATATCGGGCTTAGTCAGCGGTAATTAGCATGCATCCTCACCTAAAAATCGTAGTTCCATTCTTCAAATCCGAAATATTGTTATCGACTAAAAAAAGATAGTTATCCTTTATAATTAGATAATAATTTAACCGACATAAATATTTTCATAACTAAAAAGTTATAAGTTCTCACTTCAATTATTGTTTAATATCAAATTAATGTTAAAGGGGATGACTATTTAAATTTTTTAAATTCTATAAATAATTAAACCCATTTTGGTATCTATTGACCATAGAGGGTACTTAGGGATGTCAATTTTTCCTGCAGGGAACGGGGTTGGGGACGGGAGAGAAAAAATCTTCGTTGGCTAAATAGTGCCGGGGACAGGGATTGTATTCCCCGTCCCCGATCCCCGCCCCATTTATCTTTTATCTTTTTTTTTAATATTTTTTCTTAAATCTACTCATTTAATTTTCAAATAAATATATCTTTGTTTATGATATTTTCTATGCATGTGAATATTTTCTTTGATCATTAACATTATAGTTGAAAGTTATAGATATTTTTTTAAAAAAAATCTAATTTTTTGAATTTTTTATCCAAAAAATATATAAAAAAATGAAAAAGAAATAAAAAAAAATTGAAAAAAAATCCCTGCAGGGAATTGGATTCCCGCCGGTGCCCCGCTTGGAATCTCCGCCCCGATCCCCGGAAAAAAATGGAGATTTTTCTGGGGACGAGGATAGAATTTTATTGCGGGGATGGGGAAGTCATTCCCCGGCCTTATCCCGTCCCGTGGACATCTCTAAGGGTACTATTGCTCTCAATAAATGAGAGTCAAATATCGATTATTGAGATCGAACCGTGATTTTGGTGTTTAACTTAATTTTTTTTAACTAGTATCCAACATATTTGTTTACTCATCTAGAAACTTTTTTTTAATAATAAACCCATCTACAACTAATTAAGCCACCCATATAATAACATGAAGCTATTAGCAATTGACATACACGTGTTTAATTATTTTCTGCTATATATATATATATATATATATATATATTTGGTAAGCGATTGAGGGTTAAAGTTGCATTTTTTTAAGAAAAGCTGTCCCATTTTTTATTATTTGAAAAAAAAAACTTTAATAAAAAAATAGTCAATTTTATCTATCCACTAATACATCATCTTTTAAAAAACGGCCATTTAAATTTCAATATTCAATTATTGTGGATGATTAATGGCTAATTTTGAATTGAAATGATCTTTTTGTCTTAAGAGAGACGTGAATTAATGAAATTCTTATTTGAAAACATATTTTATATGTTCGTACAACCAACAAATATAACAATTAAAAAAAAAATCAACAATATTATAAAATTGGAAGAAAATGTTTGCTTAGCACCATAATCAAAGGCTTTTAACTAAGTTTTAAAAAAAATTGGATTTTTAATTAAATAAAAAAAAAAGTCTAATTGTATCACTGGCAGTTCAAGTTCGTGAGCTGCATTTTTGCGCGTGCTCGTGAACATGTCATCCCATGTTAAAGTTTCCAACCACTTTATTTAGTTATTTATTATTATTAATTTCTGACCAACTAATTTTATTGCTTTTTTTATATATATATAAAAACTAATTTTATTGCTATAAAACTGTTTCCCGTCCAATATTATAAAAACAATGGTTAACCAAATGATGTCTGACCTAAACAAGAGGAGCTCGGCCGTAACATTATATAGACCTAATAATTAAATTATTAAAAATTTAAAACTATGTTGAATTAAAAAAGAAGTTATAGATGTTAGATAAAAAAAAAGTTTAGTTTAATTCAATTCAATTCCTACCCCGAATTACACTTCGTTTTCTTTTTTTTTTTAATTAACCTGAATAGATTAAATAGCATAAGGTTCCGTAAATAGGAATAGAATACAAGCACAACCAGCTCCACTTGGTATAATAAAAATAAAGAAAGAAGACAATTTTCATCCATACTGAATCTTCAGTTGACTTCTCAACGAATTTAGGCAAAAAAGTAGCTAAACCATTACACTCCCTCCTGCGCCAAACGAATGACACGTTTTGGAACAAGGCATTTGATGTCATCAACCAAAAACTCCAATTCAGTTCTAATAATCGAATAACAGATTGCAAATCGGATTCCATCTGAATGTTGTCAAAACCTATATCCAAAGTTGTAAGCAAGCAATGTCGAATAGCCATTACTTCCAAGAAAGTTGGATCAGCACTCCAAACAATTGGAAAAATACACGACCACCTCACTTCTCCAAGGTGGTTTCAAGCAATCTCACCCTACTAGAGATGTCCATTTTCCCTAGGACCCGCCCCGAATGAGAAGTTGAATCCCCGTTTAGGAGGAGAAACGGGGAGTGAACGGAGGAAAAAAATTTCCCGCGAGCTAAACGGGGCCAGGGACGGGGAATGCATTCACCATCCCTGATTCCTCGCCCCGTTTAGATTTTGTATTTATTTTATTTTTAAAAATTATACTTTTTCTCTCTTTTTATCAATTTAATCTTTAATTTTTTTTTTGAATAATTAAATATCTAAATGAAAATCTATAAATATTTTTTCATGAAAAATCATCTACTTGAAAAAAATTATTGAAAAAATTCTTACAAAATTAAAATTAAAAAAAGTTGAAGAAAAAAAAAACACGAAAAATTATCTGCAGATCCTTGCTCGATCTCCACGAAAAAAATGGTAAATTTCACGAAGACATAGTTTAATTTTGGTGTTGAGGACGGGGACGGAGAAACTATTTCCGGACCCGGTGCATGAAACATAAATTTCACGAAGACATGTGACACCATACCCCTAATTACACTAAAAATGAAATATAAATTAATGATCAAAAGTTTAAATTATTGGCCTAATAATTTGATTAATTGATGATAAATACTCATTTGCCAATATTACAAACAAACGCCCCCTCAATTGTCGAAAAAGGTAATAGTTGCTTTTATTTACCTTTGTACCGGATCAGATTTGCAAAAACTTATCCATTATCTTTTCTTTTTTTTCCTGATTCAACTTAATTTTAATGATGCAACGCAGCAGCTTCGCTCATTTTCCTGATTATTCAATTCATTCCAATAGCATTTCAGTTTCTATAAAATCCACCCCCATTTCTTCCCAAAACCTCTCCCCTCCATTTCATCTCTTTACTCCCTCTTTCAAATCTCTCTGTTTTTCCCACATTTTCCCGATTAAAGTTTCAGTTTCCCGACAAAATTTCCAGTTTCGTTTTAATGCTTCAATTCTCATTCTTTCATGCTTCGAATTCATGTCTCCTGTAGTCAGTGAGATCCTCCTCTCTGGTTTCATCATCAACTCCGCCCTCCGCCGCCGCACCCATCTTGTTCAATCCTTCTCCGTCGTATTCCTCTACTGGTTCTACAATTTCTCATGAACTAGCCCCCAATTTCCAAAATCATCATCTGGGTTTTTCAATTCGTGCAATTTCCAGCAAAACCCATATCGGTTTCAAGATTTTAAAAAAAAAAAAAAATCCTCTGTTTTTCTCTGTTTGAGATACGGCCGGTTTCAATGGCGTCTCCGGTGGGAAGTTCATCGGGATCTCCGATCATGGAGGATCAGAGGAAGAGAAAGAGAATGATTTCGAATCGAGAATCGGCTCGCCGATCTCGGATGCGAAAGCAGAAGCAGCTCGATGATATGACGGCTCAGGCGAGCCAGATCAAAACAGAGAACGAACAGATCGCCGTCAATGTCAATTTCACCACCCAACTTTACCTGAATCTTGAGGCGGAGAACTCGGTGCTCCGGGCACAGATGGCGGAGCTCAGCCACAGATTGGACTCGCTCAACGAAATTTTGGGGTTCATAAATTTGAGTACTAGAAATCTGTATGATTGTGAGGATCTTGATGAAGTTTCTGGCATTGATGGGTTTGTTGATTCTTGGGGATTTCCCTTTCTCAACCAGCCAATCATGGCAGCTGGTGACATGTTCATGTGCTGAGAAAAAAAAATTTATTAAAAAAAAGAAGAAAAGTGAACAAAACCAGGGTGGTTTTATTATTTTTATTGGTACTTGGTTTTGGTTGATGTGGATTTGTTGTATTTGGGAAATGTTATCGATCTACCTTTGATCATTATTATAAAAATGAAAAAATGGAAATCTTTTATTGGAAAAATGGGAAGATCCATCCATTGTGAGCTGTTTACACATTTCCTCAATTTGATAACTTTTAATTAATTTAAAGACAAATTTTGAATGTCAAGAACAAAATTGAAATTTGGGGATCTATGGATGAAGGAGATAAAGAAGAGTTGGTGAATTGTGATTAGGAAACTTAGGACTCTATTTGATTTTTTATTTTTAATTTTTGAAATTTAAGCTTATTTTTACTTATTCTCTATAATATGCTTCGTCTTTTCTATAATATATCAATCTTTTCTCAAGAAAGTAAAAGAATGCTAATCAAATTTTAAAAACAAAAACAAGTTTTTGGAAGTTACTTTATTTTTGTTCTCAAATTTTGGTTTGGTTTCTTAAAATATAAATAAGATATAGATATCTAATTAAAAAAAATCCTATAATAAAATAATTGTTATAAACTTAAATTTCAAAAACAAAAAATAAAAAACAAAATAATTATCTGAGCCTAAAAGTATACAATGATATTTACCATATTTTTCATTGAGAATCTGGTTGCTCCTTAATTTAATGATTGACAATTAAGGAATATTTAACGCATATTCTCTCTTAATTGTATTTCTCTCTCTTTCTTATATTCGGTAATTGAATAATAAAATATGAGAAATTAAAAAAAAAAAAAAAAAAAAAAAAAAAAAAAAAACGTAAAAAGATAAGGTATTTATTTCCTTTGAGCAATATTGGGTAATAATTGATATTATAAGGAACAAAACTATTAATTTGATTACTAATTAGTGAAATTCATTAGTACCCTACCATATCAAACAAAATGATTCCTTCTTTCTCAAAAAAGTATATCATTACCAAAGGTGAAATTTTCTTTTGAAAAGATAATTTTTTTTTATAATGCTTTATTGTATTTTGAAGCTAAAAGAGAGGCCTTTATTAGACTATGTTTGAAGACTGGAGGGTCCATTTTGTACCAACAAAGGAGAAGATAAAAATGCCTTAAAAAATTAGCATTATTGGTGAAGAGAGAGAGAGGAAGAAAAAGATAAGATTGTTATTTGGTCATGATTGGTTGGCTTTGATCTTGGGTTTGAATTTGCATGGATATATTTAAATTTACAAAATTATGTTTGTTTCTCGAGAAAATGATAGAAAATCCGTTCAAGTATTAGGTAAGGAACAATACAATCAATATGATTCCAATTATCAATTATTTTTTAACATTATTGAAAGAGATGATGGAAAACCAAATTCTCATCACAATATTATATCAAAATATTGTTATAAAAAAATAATAATAGAACAAAGTTTTGCGCGACTAGGGTACAAAAATGATGATTTCATATGTGGTATGATTTTGCTTTTGAATTCTATTTAGAGACGATGGTATGAGATAATATGGGTTGGAAAGGGTTAAAGGTAATTTTTGTATCAATCCAACAATTTGGGTTCATTACTTTTTTAAACCAATCCAAATTAATTAGAAAACTAACTCAACCAAACCTAACTCTATATTTTTGGGCTAGATTGAGTTGAATTCATCGGTTAAAAAGAATTTAAAGTTGAAGGCGGATTACAAATTCGTCGATAGCACTAATTATTTCAATCTTGGGAGTCAAACTTTGATATAGATTTTGGTTAAATATTGGTTAAATCTTTTAATATGAAATCAAAAAATATAGAGCATATGTCCAAATATATTTAAAGTTAATTTTGCAAAGAGAGGATGTGATTATTAAAAAAAAAAAAAAGATAAGAATTAATTTTGAATTTTAAAGAAATATTATATTTAATCTAATAAGAGAATAAAACATGAGGTAAATTTTTCAAAGAAAAAATATTTAAAAAAGATGGGAGTTAACTTGCTTAAAATAAAAAAAAGTAAACAAAAAAATAACATAAAATAAGTAGAGATGCAGGAAAAAAAAAATGAAGGTGTCATCAATGAGCAATCTACTTTAAATCTATATAAAAAGTGGGAACAAAATAAGGGAAAAAAAAAGAAGTCAAGATTAAGCTTCAAACCAAGGCCAGCCACTCTAAGGATGTGTTTGTTTTGAGAGGAAGAGAGAGGAGATGAGGTGTTGGAGTCCAATATCTTGATTGGCTTAAGGTGTTGTCATCTCATCTCCTCCCATTTCATTTCATTTTTTCTTTTCTATTATTAATATTTTTCATTTTTTCATTTTATTTTATTTTTATTTTTATTTTTATCTCTAATATTTGTATATTTGTGGTTATAATATTATTATTATTTTAATCTAAAAAGAATATTAT